>CAIGRN010132533.1:0-13385 GCA_903798345.1 Fraxinus anomala
TGAATATTAATTATAAAATTTTCATCTCAATTAAGTTCATCCCAAATCAAACCCTAAATTCATTTCTCTCTCTCTCCCTCTCTCTCCCCGTTATCATTGCCTCACGATCCGACCCAGTTCACGTCGCTAGCCAGTGAATCTCCGACAGGTATCGCCTCCTCTCCACCTGCCTTGCCTTCCAAATAATCGAACCAATTCCTTACGCTACTGTTGAAACACAAATTGAACATGTACCATTCGAGACAATCACTTCCAGTTGAGCTCGCTCCTGTTCGTCGTCGTTTTGAACTTACCAGTCGCCATCTGCAGATCTTCTTGGCGCGACTTCACCTCCACAGTCGCCGGTTACTATAGCTTCTTCTCCGGACGGATTTCTCTCCACCTCAACTCCACCTGTCTCTGGCAGCCGCTTCTTCCCACCAATTTCACTTTTGCCTGGCCACCACCATTCACGCACCCACACTGCCACGCCTCCCATCTTCAGTAACCATAGTAACAGACAACTCCTCTCGCCATCGCATGCCACCGGTAACTTCCACAAACCAGTTTCACCAAACAGGCGTCGAACCCCCCGCCGCGAAGACCGATCCGCAACATAAACCCTCAATTTTTCTACTTTACTGTGGAGAGTAATTGGCAATTAAAATAGTTTTAGGCTTTGTTTCTTTCAATTTTCTACCCCCTTTTCTATGTTTTTAGACTGGTTTTGAAGTGTTGTAGTAAGCTTGAATGTCAGCATCGGAGTAGGGTTAGGGTATGTGAGACGGTGGTGGTGGTGGTGAGGTGGTGTTGTACAGTCTTTGTGAACAATAAATTGGTTAATTGTGCATTAAAATACACCGTGACTTGTCAAATTTGTCACTTGTGACTGAAAAATAATACGCTACCTATTATTTTAATAAGTTGTGACATATAAAATATATGATTTGTGACCAAAAAATAATGCGTGATCAATTAATTTGAGAATGTCACCAATAAAATAAATGAATTGTGACCAATAAAATTAATGAGTTGTGACCTAAAAATTGTTACTATAACTCACAGTTTATTAAGAAGTAATCGTGTTGTGACTAATAAAAATTTTGATTTTGTGATCGATGAATAATCCGTGACTTATAAAATTTTCTATTCGTGACCGAGAAATACCTATAAAATTCTTGATTTGTCACCATAAAAATAAGTCGTGATTAATAATTTGATAAATTGTGATCGATTTGTAATGAATAAATGAGTTGCTAAGGTCACAGTTCACTGGTCACGTGTTTGAATTCACAAGTCACTATCATTTTGTATATGTCACAAATCAATATAGACGGGTCACAGATCAATATGATCAATTAATTTGATAGTCATGACCATATTGTATAGAACTGTGGCTACTTAATTCGTCATTAAGGTCACAGATCATTGTCATAGATTTGAGTTCATAAGTCACCGTCATTTTTTATAGGTCACAAATCAATATTAACAGGTCACATGTGTTTGTAGAGTCACAGTTCAAATTTACAGGTCACATTTTATATTACTGTTACAAGCAACAATCAAGATATCAAAAATCGTGTCAACTGTACAAAAAAAATATGACAGAGTTGTCGTCGGAATATTCGACGGGGTTGGAACAAATGATGAAATCTGAGCATTCACTGGAATAAATCGACAGCTAAACGGTCATCGGAGTAGTCGCTGTAACGATCGTCGAAATCGGAATAGTCGTCGAAACGGTTGTCAGAGGGATAAAGATGCTGGAGGTAGGATGGGTTATATATGTGAGTATGTGTCAAATATCTGATTTTAAAAATTTAAAAATTATTTTCTTATTTTTAAAATAGTAAAAATAGTATATAGTAAAAATAGGAGAAATAAATTTTTCTCATAGAAGAATGCAATCTACTCCGCTGACCTTCAGTAGGCCCCACGTTGTCACATTCGGAAAGGACAAAGCCGTAATTATCCTATATAACTTCACTCTCCAGTTATTGTGCCCTGACAGGAATGAGTCAGTCAAAATTGAGAACCACATCATCTTCATATGACAGGCAACTCCTCAGAATAAACTCCCACCGTTAAATCCATTCAAGTAATTTATTCACATGAATCATATCTCAATATTCACTTCATAAATCCAAGATCTCACCTCTGTCGGCCATCAAGAATTCAAGAACCCTTTTGTTTTTTGGGGTTTCATTTCCTTGAATTGAAGACTGTTGAAGAAACAAGAATTTTCTCGTTTGATTTCAAGAAAAATTTGAATGGAGTTAGTGCCCTTTAATTCTGATTCCAAATCAGAACCAAACAGTTCATCTCCGCCCTGGCAAGACATGTTCCGATCTGCGTCCATTAGGAAACCGGAAACTAACGACGCGCCTCCTCCAAAACCCCACGCGCCGCCACCACCACAAGATGGAGGCAATTCTCTCTCCAATGATCCACAGGTTCGTCTTGCCCTCTACATAACCATGGCACACGCAGGCCTTGCCTTTACAGTATTTGTTCTCTATGGAGTCTGCAAACTTCTTGAGGATTTTTTAAGGCCAATTTTATGGGCTGTGCTCTGTTCAATCCCATTAAGAGGAATTCAACAGACACTTGTTGGATTTTGGTCTGACCCGCTGAAATTAGGGCTCACAGAGACCATATTGGCTGTCCCGGTAGCTATATTCAGAGTCTTTGTTGGGACTCTTGTAGAGATTAAAGAAATGATTTTTCGGATTGTTCTTAGGAAAAAGAAGTCTAATATTATGAGGAGGAAAAAGAGTGGGTTTTACAAGTTGTTGAGGTGGCTTGTCTCCTTTTGGGTGTTTGTGATAGCCTATGAACATATTGGTAGTTTTGGGTCTATTTCACTTCTTGCATTAGGGTTCATGTTTACAGCTACTGGTGTGGAGTCAACAATGAGTACAGTTACTTCATTGAGGAGTCATAGCTTTCGCCGCTTCCCGGTGAGTGCATTTTTCACTAGAGGTATATTGAAAAGATTGGAGACTATGGTTGCTATAGGGTTGATTGTAGGAATTAGTGTGGGATCCTTGGCTGGCACGATTTTCTTCTCATACAAAATTGGAGTGGAAGGAAAAGATGCTGTTTTTGCACTTAAATCTCATATGGAAGAGAGTAATTATACTGAGAAGATTGGGGTTAAGAAATGGATGGATGAAAATGATGTGCCTGGAATGGTGGATACTTACTCGACTAAGTTTTATGAAACTGTATCTGTTCAGATTGATAGTTTGGCGATGCAATACAACATGACTGAGTTTGTTACAGGGATCAAACATTTTGTGATAACCCCGTCATCAAACTCATCAGGTAAGTCTACAGCACTGATGAACCCTTCTCCATACACTGAGAAGTTTTTGAGCTTGAAAAGGAGAGTAAGGGAGCGCGAGTGGGGGCAAATATACACAGAAGTGGATGGAATTTTCAGGGAACTTTTGATTACTAGAGAGGATTTGGTTGAGAAGGCTAAAGGCTTTGCTGTTCAAGGAATGAATGTGATGCAGAGTGTATTAGTTAGCAGTAAATCTGTTCTTGGTGGCAGTGCAAAGCTCATGTTCTTGATTGCAAATTCTATTGTCTCTGGAGCTGCAGGGTTAATCAATTTTCTTTCGCATACAATGGTTTTCTTTTGGGTTTTGTATTATCTAATCACATCAGATTCTGGTGGAGTTACAGAACAGGTTATGTATATGCTTCCCATTTCACAGTCTGCAAGGACTCGATGTGTTGAGGTTCTTGACAAAGCTATTTCTGGGGTTCTTTTAGCAAATGTCGAGATTGCTTTCGTTCAGGGATGTCTGACTTGGTTGCTATTTAGACTATTCTCTATACACTTCTTGTACATGTCGACTGTGCTTGCATTTATTAGCTTTGTTTTGCCGTTATTTCCTCCTTGGATTTCAACAATTCCAGCTGCTCTGCAACTGGTTTTGGAAGGTAGATACATATTGGCCGTCTGCTTATTCATTATTCATCTGGTGCTTATGGATTATGCAAATACTGAAATTCAAGAGGATGTTCCTGGCCATAGTGCTTATCTTACTGGTCTCAGCATCATTGGCGGCATGACATTGTTCCCATCTGCATTGGAGGTAAGTACCAATTAATCCTGACTGTTAATCTTATTATTCTGCCTGTCGCTCATCTATGGACTGTATGATTTCCCCAGTATATTTCTCTAGTATGTCTGAAGACGATTGTGTTTGAATATACAAGCAGTCTGAGTTTATCATGCTTTACGGATCTGTATATGTACAGTATTACTTAGGAAAAATGCTATGGAATCTTTTAGACTGCAAAGACTTACATTATTGCTTGATATTTTATTTAACAAGGTTCATGAGAAGAAAAAAATTCGTCACTAACTGATAGCTTTCGTT
The DNA here is from genome assembly GCA_903798345.1 of Fraxinus anomala. NCBI lineage: Eukaryota > Viridiplantae > Streptophyta > Magnoliopsida > Lamiales > Oleaceae > Fraxinus > Fraxinus anomala. The sequence goes on from CAIGRN010132533.1 coordinate 4,377, forward strand.
ATGAAAAGGTTTATCAACTTTTTAACTCGCAAATCATTCTTTTTCATCTTTTATGTAAAACAGCGGAAAGTTCAGATTTTTATTTTCATGTTGTTAATAGTTGTGAGACAGCCTACATATGGACAAAATTAATTTTTGAGGTGAAGTTAGAAGCCTTCTCTGGCAGCAGCCTTTTCTTTCCCCACCAAAGCTTATTTCCATAGCCTAGAGAAGACACTTGAAGAGCTAGTTTTACCTTTAGCCCCTGTTTGGTTTAGTTTTAAAAAAAATTAAGAAATTTTGATAAATGTTGATAAAACCTGTGGATAAAATAGTGGATCCCATGAAATGTGGTTGACGATGAGATCGAGGAAAAATGAGTTATAGAAAATAGAGACTAAACGGAGGGGCTTAAAGCATATTTGGTAGGAAGCATTGGATAGAAAATAAGCTAAAAATCTCGTTTATTATACATCTAGTCATACTCTGCACCAAACATGCGCTTGAAGTGTAAATGGATCCCACAGATGGCCCATAATGTTGGTATTTTGTAGATTTATGTCCTTGTATGGTTGGATAGAAAATTTGGTTTCAATGTTAGTTAACTGTGTCATTGTGCAGGGAGCAATAATGGGGCCGCTGATAACAACTGTTGTGATAGCTCTCAAGGACTTGTATGTAGAGTTCGTGTTGGAACTTCCGAAGGAGAAAATTAATTAGTTGGTATTTTTCTGGAAACTCGGGGGAGATTTGATCCTGTGCTCAAGCTGATTTGTTGGAAAACTGCTGCTGTAACCATCTCGAGTTTCCATTTTTTCACATGGCTCTCTCCAACATGACTTGTTTCAGTAAATTTTTATTGATTTGGGGTGTCTGTGTACCTTTCATCCCTTTAATTGTAGTATTCGTTCAGTTGTTTATAGGAAAAGTGTACATTAATGCATGTAAAGAAGAGAAGTTGTTTGATCCCATTGTTATATAATGAACTCAAACTTGCAGTTGCAAATAATGAAATTTTTCATATTCATGTACGCAGATGGTCAATTATGGTTAAGATTAAACTGAAACTTGGTATCATGTTTGAATTTCTGCGAGTCACAGGTTGAACGCAACCTTTTTCCTTTCTTGTGGACGTTAATTTTCCAGTTTATCTTATTAAGAAAGTGCTCTACAACGTAGCTTGTTCTAACATATTGAGCGTCATTTTTGACGGCGCTTTTGAAAAAGTCAAATATTGTTTTTAAGAGTATGTTTGAGTCACATTATTTTGGAAGAATATATTTTGGAATAGTAGATTGATGGAGTGTGTGGTTGAAAAAGAAGGAAAAGTTATTGATGCGATGAAAAATATTATTTTATTGAAAAATGTGTAGTTAAAATTGAGTAGAAGAATGAGAATGAAAATTTTAATATGGCTCAAACAAGGGCTAAGAGTAATAATCTTTTTTTGACATGTTTGGATAAATTTCTTTAAGTATTTTGTCTGGTTAAAAGAGCTTTTAGATGATAATTTCTTGATGTAACTCTTCTACAAGAGGTATAAGTACAAGCAGAAATCAAACGAGCCCTAAGCAAGAGAAGTTTAACCATTAAAATTTACTTTATATAATGATTTAATAAACATCTCATTTGAATTTTAAATTGAATTCAAATGTGGAGGCCTATCATAAGTTTATCTACTAATGAATTTATATGACACGTCACTACCATAAGCACTATGTTAAGCACACTATAATAGGTGATGAGAGATAATAATTAGTTATAAAACTGATTACACCACATATTGTAGTGTACCACGTCACCCATGAGCTCGTCTGTTGGTTCGGCAAGTCGAACCGGCATGCAAGCCACTCGCGGGTCTCGTCTTCATTTTTTTTTTTATAGTTAAAAGTCACATTTTTGTAGCTAAAATGCAAGCCTGAGGCGAGCTGGCTTGCTAGTTAACATTGGCGAGCTACTCGCACCAGTGATTCGCTGCTCGGGCCGCCCCACTTTAACAATGGAAAATTACAAAAAATCAGGTGTTAAGTTGTGAATTTTTAAAAATCAGGTTTAAGGTTTATCTATTCAAAAATCAGGTATTTTATTTTATATATAAAACCATAAATCTATCCAAACCCTAAAATAATCCATTTCTCTCAACTCTCTCACTCTCTCACCATTTCTCTCCACTTTCTCCACCGCCCGCCGCCTCCACCTGCTTCTCCTCCCCCTCCCCCTAGCAGCGTCGAGGCTTTGCTACCGTTCACAGCAGCGTCGCAACGCTGACAGCAGCACCAAGCCTCCATCGCCCGTCGCCTCCACCTGCTTCTCCTCTTTTCTCCCATCCCCTCCCTCTCCCTAGCAGCGTTGCGACGCTGGCAACAGCCGTTCACAACAGCGTCGAGCCTTCACCGCCCTCCGCCTCCACCTACTTCTCCTCCTTTCTCCCACCCCCTCCATCTCCCTAGCAGCGTCGAGGCACTGTTGCAGCTAGCGTCACGACGCTGCTGCTATTTGTGTGTGGGTCGACTGTGTTGGTGGATGGTTGTGGTGTGTGGGTCGGGTGTATTGGTGGATGGTCTGTAGGTGTTGGGCGCATCTGTCGTTGCTGTGTTGGCAGAGTAGTGTTGGTGAATGTGGTGTGTAGGTTGGCTGTGTTGGTGAATTTTGGTGCTTTGAATGTAATTTGGCAGAGTAGTTTGTTGGTGGTTTGGGCTGATCTGTGGTAGTTTGGGTGGTGTTGTAGTGTGTGCGATGGTGTTGCTGTTGCGTTGTGGTGATGTAATGTTGTGGCGGTGGTGGTGGCGGGTTAGGGTGGTTGTAAGTGGCTGTGGTGGTAGTGTTGGTGACGGTAGTATGTGATCTACTATTTGATGNTGGGTGGTGTTGTAGTGTGTGCGGTGGTGTTGCTGTTGCGTTGTGGTGATGTAATGTTGTGGCGGTGGTGGTGGCGGGTTAGGGTGGTTGTAAGTGGCTGTGGTGGTAGTGTTGGTGACGGTAGTATGTGACCTACTATTTGATGGTATGTGACCAAATATTTGATGGTGTGTGCTGTGGGTGCGGTGGTGGCACTGTCGGTGTGCGGTGGTATTTACTTGATGTGGTGGGTTGACAATGGTGGTGGCAGTCAACGGTGGTGCAGGCGGAGGATATGGTAATTTTGGTTTTCTGTGACTAAAAATATAATCCGTGACCTTAAAATTCTATAATCTGTGACCAACTATTTTGTTATCCGTGATCTTAAAATTCTATAATCTGTGATTAAAAATATGATCTGTGACCAACCATTTTGTTATCTGTGACCTAAAAATTATATAATCCGTGACCGTGAAAAAATCTGTGATCAACTAATTTGAAAATCTATGACTGTGTGACCTGTAATCGTCGGAATCGGAGCACTCTTCGAAATCTATGACCAACTAATTTGAAAATCTGTGACTGTGTGACGTATAATCGTCGAAATCGAAGCACTCGTCGAAACGGTCGCCAGAATAGTCCCTGAAATGGTAGGGGTGGTGGTGGTGGACTGAGTTAATTATATTATATTAGAATTAAATATTTAATTAATTAATTTAATAATTAATTAATAAAAGATATTTAATTAATTAATAAATACCTGATTTTTACATTAATTAAACTTAAAACCTGATTTTTGAATTGTGCATAATTAATCCCTTAGTTGTCAATTTTTCCCCTTTAACAATCCATAAATGGGACAGATCTAGCATGGAATATGGTCCATATGGGCCCAGATTAATAGATCCGCCCATGGCAGGGCAAAGATTGGACTGCACTGTTCCGGTAGGTATAGAAAAGAGAAATTCACATAAATAGCACCGAGTGGAGGAAAATTAGACTATATGGCAGACCTAATTTTCGCATTCAACTTTGTATGTCCTACTATAAATAAAAATAGGATAATTATATTCATAGTTTTGCTAAATTTTAAATGCAGTAGAGATCCTCAATGTTTGTTTGTTGAAGCATTTATGTCCCAAACTTTTTCGAGTCGAATTCGTATCCTCGACCTTCAATTAAATAAATAGCACATCTAGTATCAGATGATTGTATTTGCCCAAATATTCTGCGCGTGCTTTGAAATTAAGGGAAAATATTTTGTCGTTCTTTTTGTTTTTTGCTTATTTGAAAATACGAGGACAAATAACTCTTTTTAAAGGATAATTTGGGATTTCGATGCAACTACTTGATTGCCTCATGTTTATTTTCTAAAGTCGTTCGAATACTTGCTTAGCTAAAATAATTATTTATTTGACTAAATAACTTACTTATTATCGACCTTGAATGCTACAAAACTTATTTAATTACTTATAAATAAAGTTTGTAATCTTAGCCAAACACGATCTAGTCATTACTTCCCTACCAAGTAATTAAGTTGTGTTATGTTCAAATCCAAGTGGCTGAAATTTTTCTATCATGCTGAAAATAACGTTGATTTTATCAAAATAAAATTTTGTACATGTAACGTAGCCGCTAATCCTTCCATAACGTGGCAGTTGGCTCTGTGGAAAGACATCACGTGGCTAACTAGTGGGGCCATGGATTTGTTGACCAACCATTCCCTACCCGCCAGAATTCGAAATCATTTTTTAATAATATTTATTTTCAATTATATATTTAATATTATTTTAGTTTAGATTATTGCGTGATTAGCCTGACAAGGATGATTTGTGCTTTGTTGAATGTTCATCCTCTTATCCGTTTGAACTTTCAGAGGAAATGATAACATGATATGAGAAATCTTGATTTTAAGTATTTTTACGCCCTAATGTTCTATTAGATTTTTTTATAGTCGTGAAGCTTAATTATTACTCATGTACGAAAGCCATTAAGGGTGTACATTTTTTTCTTATTAGTTTCTTTTTATCATAATGAATTACTGCAGCACGAAAAAGGACGTAGGGGGATGTATTCAATTGAAATTTTTGAAGACTTTGATGGATTTTTTTTTAAGTGACGACTTTTGTAGATTTTGTGGATTTTTTAGAGATTTATATGGAATTAGTGGAAGTCTTTTGTAAACTTATAAAATTTCCTTTTAAAACTTTTAAAGATTTTTGTAGAATTCAAAAGAATTTTAAAGACTTTCATTTGAGATAAAATTTATGTGGATCTAATGCAATATTGTGAAATTATCAAATACGAGGTGGTGATTTTCAATATTCTCCATCACCTTTCCCCCATATAAAAAATTTTATAATTTAATTAAAAATAAATATTTTTCAGAAAATTAAATGAAAAAAAAAAGTTATAAAAATACAATTTAATTTTTTCATAGAAAAATAAAAATAAACAATAAGAGAGAGAAAAAAACTAATAGAAAAAAATAAATTTTAATCATAACTCTAATGTTTATAGAAGGGAAATAGAAATAGAAATATTGAAAAAAAAATACATATTATTATTATTATTTTTTTTTTGTGAAAGTCTCCCAAAATCTTGTGTTTAATGAGAGACAAATTTTAAAATTTTATTTTAGTATTTTCTGCTTAAAAGTTAGTACCATGGAGGCTTTTATAAAAGTCACTAAAAGTCATAAAAATTTGAATACCCTAAGACTTATAGAAATTTCTAAAAAGTTTTAATTAAATACACAGTGACTCTTAGAGACTTTTTAAAAGTCTTGATTGAATACACCAATACTTTTAGAGAGTTTTCGAAAGCCTACATTGAATACCCCTAAATTTTTTAAATCTCAAAAATTCATTAAAAATCTCAATTGAATACACCCCTTGTAATTTCACGTTGAGGCAAAATCTATAAATTTTGTGTGTTCTTGTGCCTATTTTCTTTTTGCAGTTTTATTACTCTAGATGATATAGAATTAGGGTTATTAATTCTTTACATTTGACATGCACTCGAGGGTCACGTTGAAAAATTAACTTAAATAAGTAAATGCGTCCGTTGTCCAGCATGTCCGAAGCAGCAGCAAGAGGCAGCAGAGCTTTCAGGTTTGCTTACTGAATAAACAAAGCCCTCTCTGAGGAAGTTAGGCCACTGGTTAATGTTATATCTTCCAATTCACTTGGATTCAAAGCAAAATTGTTTGATTTTCAGTCACCATCTCATCTGCTCTGCTGCTATTGTTAGTTGTACCCTTCACCCTTCTGCTCCTCAATCCTTTTATTCGCAGCTCGAATCCATTCATTTCCTTGTGCTCTATCCATTTTTTTGATGAACATCAGGTATTTCTTGATGACACCAGATCAGATATGCAACTCTAGCAGCGCAGTCTCCTTTACACCAGTTTTGCCACGGGCTGTCGACGACAGAGATATATCAGCAAATAATTCAAGAAACAGGGCTGCCCCTTTTACTACTTTCTTAATAAGAATAGCCATGAGAGTATCAAGATCAAGGTGTTACAGTTTCTTGAGAAGAGTTTTTCATTACCAGAACGGATCAAGATTGGATCTTGGGTCGAATCCATTCAATTCTCGTACCTGGATGTTGATGGAATTTCTTGCTTTAACTGTTCAAATTACTCTCATTACATATACTCTGTGCATCACCAATGATGAGAGGCCGGTTTGGCCGATGAGAATATGGGTTTCCGGGTATGCTTTAGGGTGTTTTCTTAGCCTTATTCTCCTCAACTGGCGCTATCTGTTCTTTTATGCATCTCAAAGAAACAATAATCCCAGTTTTTCTGATATTGAACAGCAGAGAAATGTCCAAGAATCAAGGTAATTAACACGCTTTTTAGTGTAAATTTGTTTCTTATCATAGTATCTTAGTATTAGTACTGATACTATGTTACTATAAGTAGAAGTTTGCAGAACATGGATAAATGCAGGACATGGCTTGAGCTTTTATTTGCGATATGGTTTGTGATGGGGAATGTCTGGGTGTTCGACTCCCGGTTCGGGTCGTATCGACAAGCTCCGAAACTTCATGTCCTCTGCATATCACTGCTTTCTTGGAATGCCATCAGCTATTCATTTCCATTCATACTTTTTGTGTTACTTTGCTGCTGTGTACCACTGCTTAGCAGCTTCCTAGGTTACAACATGAACATGGCATCCCATGATAAAGGGGCAACTGATGAACAGCTCGCCAATTTACCAACCTGGAAATATAAGGATGTTGGCAAGAGTTTCGAGCTTGGGAATCAGACCAAAGATGACGAAAATACAGTATGTTACCTTTCTTGGTTATATAAATCTTGTTTTTATGGAGAATAAGTACAATATTGTTCCTTATCCGAGTTTGTTTCTTAATGATGTCGTGTATATTTATTATTGATAGCTACCCTATCTTATCAAAATAGGTTAAAACTCCATATTTTCGAAAATCCATGGTAGTGATGATGTAAATTTTTGTTCCTACACAAGATTTTGAAGTGTGTTCACAAATTAGATGAACTTTTAAAGGCGACTGATCTAAAATAGGTTTTTTTAGAAACTTTTCTACAAAAAGTAAAAACTCTGTGAAACGAACACTTGGTATTTAAATCTATTGATTTAAATTGGTAAGTAATTAGGGGCTTATGAATTTTCTGTGTTTAACAGGAATGCTGTATCTGTTTGGCCAAGTACAAAGATAAGGAAGAGATTAGGCAGTTACCATGTACTCACATATTTCATTTAAAGTGTGTGGATCAATGGCTCAAGATTATATCTTGCTGTCCTCTTTGTAAACAAGGACTGGAGAAATAACCAACACAAAAAAGAGAAAAATAGCAGCAGAAATTTTTTATATTATAGGGAAATACACAAGAAAATGGAAGGTTTTGATATATATATATGTATTCACATGGTTGCAAGAGTGAGCGAATTTCTTGTACATTGAAGCTCACCTGTAACTAAAATTTATTTGCAAAAGCACGAGATAATTTTGTTTGCATAAATAAAGGAGTTCTACCGAGAAGAAAAGAAGTTTTTTTCATTTTTTATTTTAATAAGACATCTAGTGGGACTCGTTTGACATGACTTTTAAAAAGTCAAAAATTATTTCTAAAACTAAAAAACTACTTTTTATGTTTGAAAAGTTACATAAAGAGAGGTTACTGGAAAACTAAAACCAAAGGAATGAATGATTAGAATAGCAATAGAGTGGAGGTATGACAACCTTTATAATACACAGTATTCTAGCCTGCAACAAACCTTCTTGGGCAACAACATAGAGCCTAACTTTTGGTATTACAAATATTATCAAACCTTCATATCGAATCTTATGATCAGTAGTACCATTTTTTCTGATGCAGAGGATTCTCAAAAAGGTAACTGCAGAGCATACTTATGACACTACTTAGATCTTGCTCTTATTATTCATCTTGGTGTTATCACAGTTATCAAGACTATGGAAGAATAAGGAAAAGCTTTAGAAACTCATGGGAATATGAGACAAACTTTTTATTTCATGAAAAGCTAGACTGGAGTTATCTTACAATGAAGAAAGAAATCCCTTTATATAGAGAAGGGGATCCTTCATACACAACAATAAAATCGAAATATAGTACAATAAAATAAATGACTTATCACTACTTTTTATAAAGTATGATAAGACGACTGACACAAAGATAATAATTATACAAAAAGACAAATGACTTATCACCGCTTTTGATAAAGTAGGATAAGATCCAGACACACAGATATAATAATTTTACATTACGACAAACACCTTTTAAAAAGCAAGGAATCTACTTTTAAAAAATCATTTATTACAAACGACAAAGAACTTTAGATAAGGTTTACACGTGAGCTAAGTCATCAAGACGTTCCGGGGTTTGCTTCTAGAATTTGAATTGCACAGAGGTTCAGCCTAATCCAGGTTGTTTTAGATGTCAATGTGTTTCCATAATAGACTTGCTTCGACAAGTCATCCCAATAAACCTGAATAAAAGGAAAACGCACGAGGAGTAGTACAGCGGACATAATAGATGATGCATTAAAAAAATATATAGAACACATCACGTAAAAATCATAAGACAGCCCGAGTAATTAAAACCAAATTTATAGAATCATCGGACCACTGGCGGACCCAAGGGGGGTCCTGGGGGGGCAAGTGCCCCCCCCCCCAACTTTTGAG
>CAIGRN010132535.1:0-20846 GCA_903798345.1 Fraxinus anomala
AAAAGAATAATATCATTGAATATGCCCAAGTTAATAATGCTTTCTTAGTAGCTACTTTACAATCTAAATATAATTTTGTTCCTCTATGATTAATTGGTTTATCGTAAATATCATTTAATTCAAATATATCTATATATTTATTTCCTTTAGGTGGTTGTCTTTCTCTTACCTTATCATCAAATTGTCTATATGGTCTACTAGGCATAGGTGCATAGCTTTCATCTTCTGGTAATTCTAGTTTAGAGGTTCCTGCTCCTTGAGGTCTTCCTCCAGTATTAATCAAAACTTGGTACTCACTTAATCTTCTAAACTTAATTGATCAAAAATTACTAGTTTTCCCCATATTATGGCAATACCTTGCCAATTTGGCACAACTCTCCTCGATCGATCTCATTAAATCCTCCAATGCACATTTTTTAGCTTTCCAGGCCTTCTGATAGCTCATGACCATCCCATACTCCCGACGCATGTCGTTGATGATATCCGCAGGTCTGTAAATAGTCAGTGGGTCCTGAAACGTGTACATTATCTATCACCCAATAAACCATGATCAAACTTGCAAGTGATCATTTTGACCAATACCCACTTCGCAAGTGTGTTCCCGCGCATACTAGCGAATTACAAAGCACTCATTCGTGTCCATCTTCATCGCTCTCAAACGCCAACTGCAATTGTTGTCCACACAAATAATTGTGTATGTAGACTTGTTTGATTTTTTCACTTTAAACTCAAAGTTACGTTTCATTGCAATCTGATGCACAGCTTCCTGCAAATCTCTTTTCGTGTCGAACAGTTGATCCACATGCAAATCTTCATCTTCAGGAATCATACGCGAACAATTAGAAGACCGTGTACTCAACCCAGCATGTGAACTCCCACCAGACTCATGTCTCTGTCTGGATAAACCAATCAAATCCTCATTGTAAATTGCCTTTCATACTCGTTGTCCTGAACTTCATCATGAATTCTGTGTATAACAGTGAGATCATGGTGAGTAGCAACTGTCTCGGAAATAACAACATCGTCCTCACGAGCAATCTCATCTGTATCCCAAAAATCATTTACATTACGATAGTCCTCACGAGCAATCTCAACTGTATCCCAAAAAGCATTTACATTACGATCCTCTCCATCGAAAACTTCGTGTTCACCATCGGGGATATTCTTTCTCAATAAAGTTACGCAAAGAGGAATCAACTTTCGGCCTTGATTCAATTTAATTAGATGCTTCAATTGCGCTACTGAAGTAACTTTCATAGGTGGAATTGGAATAATTGAATGGTTGTGAATAAAAAACTCAATTCCATATCGTACTGAGAGAAATCGATGTTAAGCATGTTTTGTATTTCGTGGCACATTTCCGTAAACGATGTATTCCTTGTTATCAAAATTGCATTTCCTTCACTCGTCCATTTCCATTCCCAGTAACCACTTTCATTCATTCGAAATAACAAATTGGGACACATGCTGATGCCATATCTACATTACGAATTTTAATATCAGAAAATAATTACATTAATAAATAAGGGTCTAATAGAGCAAAAAAATCGGCTGGGCCGTCTGTAGACGGTCTGGATCCGTATCCAGACCTCTTGATACTGATCAATCGCTGTTTGGTTACGTTTTAACGATTATAGATCTGTTCACTTAAAAAAAATTATATATACAGATTGTAAAAATTTATATGTCATGTAAAAATAACGATTACAACAATTTAATAACTAATTCAACGAAAACGAAATTAAAAATACATAAAATATACTTACCAATTCCAACTGATGGCTAGAAACAATATTTTTTCTTAAGTGTTTGATAAGTTTATGAATTTTTAAGTTTGAAGCAGATGAAAAATAAAACAATTTTCAACTGCGTTGGAGTAAACAGATGAAGAAAGTGATTTGATTTTCAAAATTTACGTGAGAAGTGTTTGGTGGTTAAAATTATTTATAGCTTCATTAAGGATATTATTGTCTTTTAAACATTAGACCAATCTTGTAATTTTATAACATATTTAAGGACAGAATAGTCTTTTACGCATTGAAAGGCCATTGTGGTGAATCTTTCAATATTTTGGTCAAAATGAAAAAATGCCTTGTTGACTTGGTTAAACTTAAAAGTACCCTAGATAAGCAGTCTTCTGCCAGTTTTAATTTGGTTTTAACTTATTTTAATGTAGTAAATTGAAAGTTACAATTATGCCCTTTACAAAAAATATAAAAAATATGGTCAAACCCAATTTCTTGGTCAACTAACAGGCATTTGGATGGAATCTGTCCATTGGAGCTTTAGCCGCAATGTTTCGAAAGGATAAAAAGGATGGTTGCAACGAACGAAAGGTCTAGGAAAGTCTACAACTATTTGAAGGTTTGGAGTCTCTACTGCAATTATTCCTATAATAAATTAGACTATAATTTCATTAAAATAACTATAAAATGTCCATATTTTAGAGTTCGAATATGTAAAATACACTTGCACAATTTTTTTTTAGCTTGATTTGAGTAAAATTGCAATTCTCATTACACATTGATTGAGAATTTCAAGAAATTAAAGATTATAAGAAAATTCAAATTCTCTTCACTGCAATAGTCAGATTCAAGCACAATGTGCATAATTGTGAGGCTGCATATAAACAATGTTTGAGATGAAATTGAAAAATTGGTAAGATATGAAAAAATTATTTTATAATTCACCAAACTAAACAAGTCGTTGACATATGAAAAAGGTTCTTAAAACACAGAAATGAGAAAACCCAAAGAACTCGTATGTTCGATAAACTTTTTGTAGATTATAATTTGTGAATCCTAAGAAATGGATAAATAGTGAAATAAAAGTTGTGAATCCTACAAAACGTGAATAAAAATAATATCTACCCTTAGCTTATAATTTTTTTAAAAAAATGCCAAACATACCCATAATTTAGCAGCAAAAGCAGTGCAGATTGCAAATAGTTGAAACTTGGAGGGCGGAAAAAAGATCATTTTCTCACATTGTCCATAGTATATCAAGGGTTTTCCTCAAATTATAAAAGGGCTCTCTTCTTATAAAGTGAGAGCCTACTCCAATTGATCAACCTCTCCTTAAACTTTGGAAAGCACGATAATTTTCATGAATAACAATTCCTTTGCACGTCCGAGCAGTACAACACAACAAAATGGCTATCGAACACAATACTCAGGCACTAGGGGCGTATTCCTGTATGATAGCTGCCAATTGATTCCGATCATCCTCAGTCTTAGTTCTCATTAGGAAGGTCCGTGCAACAACTTCGTTCTTATCGCCATCACTCTGCAAAATCCAAGTAAACTCATCCCTCAGAAAGTGATTATAAGCAGATAAAAAATGCTTCAGGAAAAGTTACTAATAGAAATCACACATTATATTTCCTATAGCTAGTTTGGCAAAACTTTAAAAATAAAAAAAATAATAAAATAATAATAAAAAAAAAAAAAAATAATAATAATAATAATAATAATAATAATAATAATAATAATAATAATAATTGGAAAAAATAGGAAATAAGTTACTTATTTTGAAGGTCAACGTTAATTTAGAAATCACTAAGTTTTTTTAACCCATAAGTAAGAACAAGTCAAATTTTCCAAACATGTAAAAAAAAAATTTAATCTAATTGGTACTAAGAAATGGAGTGAACCTGTTTGGCACCCATTCTCATTCTCATTCTTTTTCTCTTTCTTCATTTCAACCACACATTCTTCCAATAAAATAATATTACACACAAATTTAAAAATTTTCATAACTTTTTCATCACACATTCTTACATCAATTACTATTCAAAAAATTGAATTCCCAAAATCACTATTCAAAAAATTAAATTCTCAAAAGAATGGGTGTCAAACACCCGCTAAATAACTTTTTTATAAGCTTAACTAAACATTTACTTTGTTCCAGAGACAAGCAGAAGTGCTTCAATTGTTCTTCCAATAAATGCAAAAAGAAAATCTGATCAGATGGGAATGATACGACATATTAACACTAACATCAGATAACAAAAGAAGTATATATACTTCAAAGAAATAAAAGAAGCACAAACGAAAAAACAGATAGGATGCATACCGTATGAAATATTGCCACGACTGCATTCTTTTGCATATTTGTCTTGATGCCTGGATATAACAATGCATTGAGCAATACTTTCCCGACCTGCAACAAGTGAACAACGCTCCAAAAAAAATTATTAAAATGCATTTTTCCTTGGCATGCATAAAATGTGCAAGAAAATTCCAAAAAGAACGTCTTTAGCTGAAAATTTTCTACTTCCACAAGATAAAAGATCCGACTAATCTGGCTATCCATCACAAAGATACAAGACCGTATAACTGAAGAACAAAGCAAAACACATTCATTAACACATAATGCGAGCTGCGTTTTAGTGTGGGACCAGAATATATCAGGATACCTACATCATTTCGTACAACGATCGTTGGTTTAGATTCTCTGGTTCCCTTGCTCACGCCTTCCTTACATTTGATACAAAGTTGACCCGTGCCTTTGTCTTTCCAAGCATCTTTGTCTGCTGGATCACTGGACTGGACATATGGAAAAAGTAAGTATGAGATTAATGCACCAAAAAGCTAAACAGAACGAAACAGGTTGAGCATCTAAAGACATCAATTACACAATAAAACTTAAAACAACAAATCACCATTTGAAATATCAAATGCACTATCTTATACCCAAAATATCTATACCCATAGATTGGAACTATAGCATAGGATGTGTGGAGCCTAATAATATTGCAAACTTTCCCTTTGACTGCAGTTCAACCTTCGCGGTACCCCTCAACCCCACCCACTGGTGTGGGTGTGGGGCCAGGAGCCCCCGAAGCAAAAATTTTCAAGTGTGATATAGGTACATTGGGAAATTTGCACATGTATTAGGTTGCCTAATATTTAGTCCAAGATTATCAGGGCAAGCCTCTTTTCGTGGTAGAGATAAAATAGAGGCAAGAGTCCAGAAGCATATTGTAATCCTCTCCTTCAATATGGCAAAATTTTACAGCCATATCAAGTGGAAGTAACTCTCGCATTGAGAGTGAAGCACTCTAATTCACTTGTTTTTCTTGCTTTCATTTTCTGTTTTGCGTTACTAATTGCTCTGGGTAGTAAGGATTAGTTGTTTAATCCACAACATATAGCATCAAGAGCCTAAATAATGAACATAAACCTAGTTCAGTAAAATGAGATCTTGCTACTGTTAGCTATCAAGAACGAAAAGGTTAAAATGTTTTTCAATTGATCAACAATTGATAGTGCACTGTGCACCAGTAATTTCTTTGTCTGCGCTAATGAGCGTCAAGATGTGATTGTATATGTTTATGCCTAAGCATGCATGAGTACAAGTAGAATATATACAGCAGGTCTAAAGCCTTAATGCATTCCATATTACTACTCATATGGAATCAGAATGAAGGCATGTAAAAGTTGCTAATAAGATAAGGACTGTGAGGAAAGTATTGCTTCTTCAAATGAAAATCTAGTAAATTGAACGTGGGCAACACAGTTATATCTTATGACGGCATTTGCTCTCTATTTTGTCAGATTGATAATTACCTTCACATAAAGTTTGCATTTGACCTCGTGTACTACATTAATTCCCTTCTCTTCGCTCTTTTTCACAGAAGGGCTGCTGGGCTGCTCAGCATCTTCTTCTGTTACAAGAAATTAACAAAGAACACAAAAACACAAAACTTACATTAAAACAAGTCTGAATTGCAAAAATTACTTTTATTAGTTTATATATATAATTTGCATAATAACCAATAATCGCAATTCATGATTGATAAATAAGAAATAAACATTGTTGATAGTACAGAGAACATTTATTGAAATTGTTCTGATCCCAAATCAGAGCAAGTTCAAAACGTTCTCCTAGATATAGCCTTCTCACTGAAACAGTTGAAAACATCCAAGACAACTCTTGTAACATGACAAGTCTTGTAACATGATAAGATTGACCAAAAATATCTATAAACAGCCTCTTTATTTTCTTCAAGTCTAAAACTGCTAACTAGTATGTGAAATTATCCATTTTGAATGGTGCAAAAGGATGCATTAATAGAGTACAGCATTATATGCTTCATACAAATCATTTTTTTCACCAATTGAGGAACATAATACGCGACAATTTTACTGTTAACAGAATTTTGTTGCTTGACATGATAAGGTCATAAAATGAAAAATTTTATGGGTTCTACCGACTTCAGCCACCATCTTCAGAAGTCCTTTGAAAGGCCAATTGCTATGGAAAATGATGCTACCAGTTATAAGACTGGAAAGAAATGGTATAGATTAATTGTCATAAAATAAAACCATCCAAAATGATTCAACCGATTTATATACGAGGAAGCAAGCATTTCCCTATAAGTGATGTGCATAACGCCATAATAGGGAAGGTTATCTCAGGAGGGGGAATTTCAGGCTGTCCAGTTACATTTCTCAGTAATGCTAACTCTATTTGTACACAGATTTTTCTCGTGGTAATTTCTATTAGACAGTAAATATCAAATCAGTTTCTATGCCTACTAATATACAATGATTCACTGAGACAATAATTTCAAGAATATATAGCGTGACAAATTGTTCAAGAATGACTGTTAAGTTTCATTATCAAATTAATAAAGAACTTTCTCTCTCTTACCAGCATCTCCATCATTTGAAGCATCATGGTTTGGGAGAACTGAATTTTGATTTTCAGGAACTGAAACTTGGCTTCCTGGACAAATAAGTATATCAAAAGCACAAATTATCTTTATGAATAAATTCATTCATTTCCTATTCAATAACCAATTAAGCAGGCGTTACAATGACCAATAAAAGAATAATTGAGTGCATTTGTAAACTTTAACTTCATTTAACAACTAATAGCTAAAAGTAATAAAAGTAAAATAGCAGCAAAGGCAAAGCATAAAAATTCTTGTATTGTATTATCAATAAGCTCATCAAATTTGAACAGCTATTGCGTCCCGCTTTCCTTCCACTTATTTTTGAAAGAAGTACCGAAGTACTAGTGCCATATTCATAGTTACATTAACAATAGGCAACTGCTAATGGGAGAATATAAATATATATACAAACACAAAGCCATATACATCCATGAGCTATCTGAATAAAATATGCCTTCTAAATCACTTATCACGACAAAGGATAACAATTAAATTTCTTGAAAAGATTTTTCCAGAATAGCACCTCCAAAAGTGAAAGGCTTTTTATTGCTAAAGAGCAGTCCTGAGCTCCACGATGTTCCAAAGTTTGTTGTTGTGGCAGCGGGAGGAAACATGGGTTTGTCCAGTAATAACTTATTATTGTTTTCCTTACTTCCAACTTCAAAACCAGGTTTCTTTTGAGCATCACTAGAACCCAACTCTGATAAACTCTCTCCTTTTCCAGCATTTGCTTTCAGCCAGTTGACTACGTCACTAAATTTCTCCTGCAATCAAAGAAAAGTTCGATAAATTATTACCTGCAGTATAATTTAAAGAAAGACAATTTTATTCCCAAAGTTTCTTCATATAGAATGCATTTCTCTTCTGATCAAATAGAAATATGAGATGTAACCGAATATTGAATCGTTTCATAGTCTAAAAAGAACTTCTACAAGGGAATAGAATGTGTTCTAATAGACAAGCGACACTTTAATGAAATAAAAAGCACGACAGTTCACTCTGTATAGGGACTGCCATGAACATGCTATAGAAACTGATTTGGGAGCCAAAGGAGATTAGTGATCTTATTTTGTGAAGTTACATATCTTGTTTCTAATTCGAATACATAAAGATAACATAAAGGACTTTGCTTATTAAAAGTAAGAAGGAAACAAATTTCGAAATATTTGCATATGAGTGGATTCGAAAGGTTAGTCATTAGGAATAAAAGTATAAAACTGGGTGAAGGAGTTGGTTTTGTGGTGGAAGAGTGGATGGTTTCCAAAAGATTCTAACAAATCAAAACGCAAATTAGGCTAATCAGGATTTCTCGCAACTTATTCATTAATATTAGTAAGTTGCACGTGTATGCCAGCGCAATTGTTTTTTTACTTTTGGCATGTAGTGTAGCATCAATACGAGTTAAAGCTTGTTGAAGTATCACATCTCTGAATTTCTGTGCCTTTTAGTCAATGTTGCATCCGAACTTAAAGACTGGGAACTACAACATGCAATTAACCACTTTCAACAACAAAAATGTCTGGTCAAACGTACCTGGACATAATTGAAGCATTTAAACATATAAAGGCTAATAATAATAAGGGCACCCAAACAGATGCTTTCACTAAATTAAATGTGCATATTACAGTTCAAGTCTTCAGGTGTTATAAAGGACCTGGGGATGCATTTAAAAGAAACTGACAAATTACCACAATGTTTTTAGCATGGTTTAGATAGTCCTGCACACCATCATCCCACAGCTCATCCGGATGGTCTTGTAACTGAGTTTGTACCCAGCTGCTCAAAATTAAAAGAATCTCTAAGGATGTGCATTATAAAGCATTCAAAAATAGTATATTTAAGGAAATCCAAAATTTCACATCAAATAAAACACAAATATGCGGTCATTATGCACAATATTTTGGAGCTGGCCAGATGAACCAAGGAAAAGTTATTCAATAATCATTGAGTAGTTTATCCAGCTGTTCAAAAAAAAACATTAAAAAAAAATTAATTAAAAAAAAACTAGTATTTACTACTCTGTGCCAGAGATTGTACATTGCTGTCATCATTGATTATCTTATCAACTAAAACTGATCAAAGTTACATAATTATCAATATTAACAGAGTATTAATGCTGCCAGTGCGCCTAATACCATTGCAAGATACAACCCCAAAACATTGCTTTCACTTCTTATTAGGAAAGATTGAGTCTTGACTCTTGCTCAATTTTCTTTATGATGCATTAAAAAGTTCACAAAGTACAAACGTTTATACAGGACTAGTCTTTACTTCTTACTACTTCCACTTCAAAGTTAAAACGAAAAAAATGTAAAGCTATTTTCATTTACCTTTTTGCCTCCAAACATGTTTCGAAAACCTACTTTTAATAACAAAAAGTTACTTTGGTTAAAGTAAAGTAACTCAACTATCCCCAACTCTCATCAATAAAAAATAATTTAATCTATTACTTACATTTTTACTTATAAGTAAACCTTTTAAGCTTAACCAAGGATGCTTTGTACCTTTTTCGAGCATTATTAGCAATTATTAAGTAAAGAAAACTATCAATGAAGCACAAAAGATGCTCGAGAAAAATAAAAGAAAAAAGAAAAAATTTGGACCTTGCAAATTGGGTATTAAGAGCTCTCACATGCTGTCTTGATGATTCAGCCCGCTGCATATCCAATGGCGGCAGCTGCTTCGGCTGAATTGACGTTTCTGACCTCTGTGCATCTAACGGTGACCCCATTATTACTCTCTTGCTCTGCATCTGCATCTGCATCTGCACAACACCAAAACCTCAATACAAATTAAAGAAGAAACAATTGAATATAATTAAAAATAAAATCCACTAAACACGTCTCAGTACACAGAATCACACAAACACATACAAAAGAGTCGTTAGAATTGAAGATAGGAGCTGAATCAGAAGAAGCAAGACGTTTCGTTCCTCTCATTATCACTTTGATATGATTGTTTCAAATTTTTTGCTTATATATTTGAAGAGAGAGATTGAAATTCCCAGGTTTTCAATTGGGGAAATTGGGCCAGATAACCCCCATCAAGAAATGGCCCTTGACTCGTAAAAAAAAAAAAAAAAAAAAAAGGTCCATTCAAGAAATTCACATGTTTGTCCACATATAAGAAGAGCATATTATAAGACTAAAGAACACCAAATCCAAGAACAGCATGCTATTTTGTAAATAGGAGTTCTTACCATAGAAGTAAAATAATACAAATAATTTAAACAAAAAATTTAGAACAGGGGAAGTTGACATACTGCTGCTTAGCTTCCATATCTCTGCTAAAATCAATGTCTGGCTCGCAGTCGAGAACCAAGGCAGGAACCTGCTCATTACAAAACAGAGGTAAGTCAAAAGGTTTGCAAATCACACTGATCACTTCAAAAAGAATTTGACAGATTAACATAATACCTTTTGGATGCTTGAGTGCATATGATCGCCATCCAAATAATAAACACGGTCCCTTATATGTGGATGCAAAGACCAGTCAGCATCCTGTGGTAGCTTACTGACAGATAAAACCCCATGATTTCCACTTTGGAACGGGAAAAGCCAACTTTCATGCTTCTCATGCAAGTCCTGCAGATATTCTAGAGAGACTCCACCTTCCTCTGCTCTCTGACGCAGCATCATACGCTTGTGGCAAGTATCAGGGCTTGCTCTTAGGTAGATAAAACCATCAGGAATAAGACCAGGCAAACTTGAAACAACTGGATCAAACCAAGAGTCGTAAATGCTGATCTCCATCTCATTCATCCATTTTGCCTCATGAACAGCTCTCACAAAGACCTTCATCATACAAGAATGACAAAATTAATCAGCTGCATAAATCCAGTAACCACGTTTGCTTGTCTTCTCTCTTATAATATTGGCAAAAGAGAAAAGGTAATAAATGTTAAAGTACCAGATTTCTACCAATATGTTTTGAACATTATCATAATAATAATGTTCTGATATTGAAATTCTTCTCAAAAGTTTCTGATATAATTATCAAATAAACAAAATGCAGAACTTCACAGATGTTATGACATACTTTCTGAAGTTGAAATATACATTAGGCCCTTGTTTGGTAAAGATTTTTTCATAACAGATTTTGTGAAAAGTGAGTTTTTTTGGAGTGCGTGTGATCAAAAAGTAAAGAAAAGTTATATCCATGTGCAAAAAATATTTTATTGGGAGTACGTGTGTTGAAATGAGTTTGGGGAAAAAAAAGTTTTAGAAAATGGGGACCAAACAAGGGCCAGATATGGTTAGAAAGTATAGTGAGTAGGACATACCATCCTATCACTGAAAACACTCCTTTCCATAAGTCTGAGGGGCTTAATACCACCAGATGACTCCCTCTCCTGCATAACTCTTGTAACAAACACATAGTTTTGGAAGGTATAGGCATATCTCTCTGGCTCAGCATAAAATGCATCTAATATGTTAAAGTGGTCTGGACCCACATTCTTCCACTTGTCAATGGGTTCAGGAACAATCTCCACAAGATCTCTAAGCTCCAGTGTTTCATTGGCTATTCTCTGCAAGAACGTGGTCTTCCCAACACTGATATTTCCTTCAACACAGAATGTGAGTCTCTTCTTATGGGAAGGCTTAATATCAGAATCTGAATTCTCCTTCAGCTCTTCATCCACGCTCTCTTTGATGAACGTAGTTATGCTTTCTGCATGGTTTCTATGTATTATTCCAACCGAACTTCGTAGAAATTCAACCATTTTCTGACTGGATTTCCCAAAAAACTGCAGCAAGCAAATACAAACTCATCATAAAATGGCTACACAATGTGTATAGTTGAGTATATTTTACATATCCATTGATATAACCCTCCGAGGAGACTCAGCTTCCATCTGGAAAGAATTTATAAATATATTGTTGGATAAATGGATACTACTTGTGAGTCTGTTGGATTGCGTGGCTGAAAATCACTTTTGATCAATTTATCTATTAAGCCAAGCACTTCCACCTACATTTTAATTAAAAACTACAAATAGCTATGACACATCGCCTAGCATTAAGACTTGCAAATCAAAGCAAGTGTTAGCAGTCCAATGAAAAAACTCCTTTCAGTTTTCCCTTCTTTTACATGCAGTAAAAAAAAACTCTGTATGTGCATTACAACTATTATCTAACTCCTCATACAATAAGGTTTGAATCTTGAGAGGATGCAATTTACATAGATAATACGTACCCATATATCCAATGAAACCCAAATGCATACGTTTCCTCTCATAGCAGCAACTCAAACGCACCCATATATGCAGGTATTTGTCCATATACAAGCCAGCATCAAATACATTAAGTATATTAAAGAGTACACAGTTATACCTTATCTTTATAGAGCTGTTTAAGCTGATCAACACCATCAAAACCCTTCTCTACCAGCTTCCTTAAATTCCTCGGTCCCACTCCAGGTATTGTCAGCAAGTCCGGGGCCCCAACTACCAGCCCGTCTCCAACTCCACTACTACTCCTCTGCCTTCTCTGCAATCTAACTTGCCTCTCCTCCACGCCTTTTGCGTTCTCCAAATTGTCCACTCCCTTTGCCTCTGTGACCGCAAACTCACCGATCTTCTCCGAGTTCCCGGCCAGCGTCCTAAACCACAGAGCACGCGACCCACTCTTATTACTATACTTACTCTCCTTCGACAAAACCCAAGCCCTCGATGGAACTGCATTACTCTCCCCTTTAATACAACTACCATTTTCATTAACACACCTGCACATACGATGATTGTTGGCCAGTTTCATAAACTTGAGGTTCTTGGCCGCTACGGTGGATATGGGGTTTTCAGGACGGTGGTATAGGGGTTGACGGAGGGAAGCGGCGGCGGCAGCAGATGAAGGCATTTTAACACTGTTTCGGGTTTTGTAAAACCCTTGAGTGAGACAGCAGGGTAGAGAGAGGGAAGAATTAACGGATAGAATTGGGGGGCCAGATGGGCTTCTGCGGAGCAGCTTCTGCATCACTCTGGTGCATTTCACAGCCACAAACTACAGATACAAGTGTTTGCATATAAGTATCTGTATACACGTATTTAGAGGGTTTTTGGGGGAACGTAAAGCACAGGGCTGGAGTTTTTGGGGTTGAAGACAGGAGGATTTGAAATTATTGAGGGAAAATTGCACCATTAGTCATAGAGCTACTGCCTTAGTACCTAAATCGATCCCAATCTCTGAAAAGGTACAAGTATGTCATCAACCTCGTTTTTTTGTCCTTGCTAAAAGATGTAAATTGTTGAATTCTGTATTTGAACTCATTTTTGTCATTGGGGACTTATTGTACAACTATTGTTCTTCTGCCTAATAGGCTAATCATATGACAGCCAGCTAAACAAAATGTCACGCAAAATCAACATTTCACTTTGCATCGCCTCTTACAAGTGTCTTCTTAGACAATTAGATCATGCATTTGGACGTCTCGCCAATAATATTATTGTCCGTGATGAGGCACCATCTCCCTGCTGCAGCATATATCCAAGGTGAGGGGCATCTTCCACAAGCGTCACCTTGGTCAAGTTGCACACATTATCCTTGATTGACAGTTCTATAGCAGTTGTGGCCTGAAATATATAATATTGTAGATGCAGAAGGGGAATCCTTGACACACACTTGGAACACAGAAACATCAGTGGAGGTACTACCAGTAACCTTTAGATGGGAAAGTTAATTTTTTATTCTTTCAATTAAAGCAAGGTACATTCTGCCATGTAAGAGGACATACGATGAAGAGTTTTCTTTATTAGTTCAATCAAGACGAAGTACACTCCACCGTGTAGTTTCTATATGTAATCGGTTCATGAATCTTAGTGAAGCATTTTTTCTTTTGGACCGCCAACATCTACTTGCAAATTGATCAAATCACCGAGCATTATTAATAACCCTGTTTGTTTAGCATTAATTCTTCATATTTAGAAAAATTTCAATTGTTGCAATTCAAATTCAGCACCAATTTTTGACCATTTATCTAACAGCTGTGACCCACATTTGAAACTAACAGTGCTTCTTTTTTTCTTCTACTTTCCAGCTGTTTAATGCTAAACAAACAGGGGCTAAGTAGGTGCAATTAGTTCATTGATCTAACCAATTGCCAACGAACATCCTAACTCCATTAGTAAGTAGGTCTAATTGGTGTCTTTACCAAACTACTTGCTAGTGAACCTATTAAGAGGTGCAATTGGTGCCTTGACACACCAAAATGCCATTGGTAATGAACCTACTAATTATTAAGTAGTTGCAGTTAGTGCTTTGACAAGATCAGTTGTCAACGAACATATTAACTTATTAAGCCCTCGTTTGGCTTATCTAAAGATCATTTTTTCAGTAGATTTTGTAAGACAAATTGATAAAATACGTAGTTGAAAAGTTTATAAAAGTTGTGATTTATATGAAATGTGTGGTTAAAATTAATTATTGACTTTAATTTAGATTTTTATCAAACGTTTTAGCTAACTCAAACCAGAGCTAAGTATGAATAATTGGTGTCCAACGAACCCACTAACTCTATTAATTAGTAAGTACATTTGGTGCCTTGACTGGACCAATTGCTAATGAACATACGGAATTTTGATTGTAAGCAAGCAAGTGAAACAAGGGCTCATGAGCAAAAGCCAAAAAAAAACTACATTAACAAGTGAAATGAAATTACATTGCACAAATAGAGAGAGAGAGAGAGAGAGAGAGAGAGAGAGAGAGAGATCACAAAGCATAAATGCGACAAAAAAAATAAAAAAATATCAGTTGAGGTCCGCAAAGATTTGCAAAAACGGAAGGATCGTCTTGGAAGGGAATAAATGAAGTCTTAAGCTGTAAGGGTATACTCAATAGATGGCGCCTCAAGCACTTGGCAGTTTGGAGAGAGTGAAGCATTTTCATTAACCAAAGTAGAAGCACCTGCAGGAGGATCTTGTTGCTCATCAATTAACTCTCTGTCGTCCTCAAAAATAAAGTAGAAGTTAAGGTCAGGGTAAAAGTCCTTGTTCATCCTTAGACTTAACTTTGTCCTTATGCTTCGAGGCAACACTTGTAGGTCTTCATTTGTCATTAACGTCTAGACATATGCTTACAACTTTACTGTCTTAGGATTCTCTTGACGAGTCACATCCAAATCCTTCTAGAGTTTCATCATCTAAGCCCTTAACTCCGTAACCTCATTTTTTAGTTTTTGTTTGGACCACATTTTTTTAGTTGAATTAGAAAAAATTCGAACGTTATACCATGAAATGGAAGACAACTTGCAGGCCAACAGTAGCTGCTCTAACTTGGTATGCCATTTTTGCCCTTAAAATTGCAGTAGCCATTGTTGTGTAGCAATTTTCATTGAGGGGCAAAATTGGAAAAATGGCATATAAGTCAAATGAAGTGCAGGGCATTCATTGGTGCCAATGTGCATGATTTGAAAGAAATAATGCATTTTGTTGAAATTAATATGCACCAAACGAGGGCTTAATTTCTTTTTCCTCTCCAAAAAGGCCATGTATTCACGACCATAATCTATAGACCAACACTACAGCTTGACTAATGTATCTCTTCAACATTATTCCCATATCCTTTGGCCTTATAAAAGGGGACCACTTTACCTAAGCCTAATTAAAGGCAGCATAAACTCGACTAGCGACTTTTGCCATGAAGCTGGGAATCAGAGCAAAGGTACAATGGTAAAGTCCACAATCCGCAGTTTAATGAGTTGGCGAGAGTAGGGAAAATTGTTGATTATTCATGGCTCTCCCTCTTCGAGGAGTTGTCCTTTCCAATGTAGCACTCAAGTTTGCTCCATTTGGTGCACTATTCACTTTGAACCAAATGATACAAAGTCAAATTTACCCTTTTCTTTTCATTTGCCAAACTAGTTGATGGAGGGTATTTGTGTCATTTGTATTATATATTTTTTAATACAATAATTTTTTTTATTAATATAATAATAATAATATTATTATTAATTGCATTTAAAATAAATTTTAATGACCTAAAAAATAACAATTAATGAATTAATTAAAATTGCAACACTAAAAAAAAACTTAAAATATAACAAACATGATTGTTTAAAGTTAACACGAAATATATTACAACAACCACATACATACATTACTCTAGTATTGTTTAAAGAAAACGATGCGTAAAACAAATGAATAATTTAGTAATATAATAATATCCAAAATCGAAATGTATTGCACCATTTTTTTAATGGCATGATTTAATATTTTTCTTTTTGTAGTGTTTCTATTATTTGTACTATATTTTTATATTTATTAATGAATTTAATATTTTCGTTAATTTAACGTAATTATTTATTCAGTAATTTATGTATTTGTAAAGTAAATAAAGAAATAATTTTTCAAATAAATAAACTATTAAGAATAAAAAAAGAGAATAAAATGATTAAACATTGTTTATTTGGTATAAGTTTTGGTATAATGGTTGTGGATGATTTTTAGTTTTGTACAAGATTTGGTGTAAATTGATGCAAAATTTACCTCAAATTTTAGTACAGGATTGAAGAAGGCCTACGGACAACACAGACCTTCACAGACTTTAAAGGCCCTTTAGTTCTAGCAGAAGTAGCCAAAAACAACATGATTTTCACATTCCGATTGAAGTTGATATTTGCTGCATAGAATATCCAAATTAGTACAAACTCAAAATGAACCTTAGTAAAATAAGAGACATAAGAGGAATATAAATACTTTCGAAAAGATACTTGCTCTTGGTCTAGAGATAATAGAGGCCTTTACTCCTTACCTAAAAAGGTGAATAGTCCAAATAAGCATGAACAATGATTAATGATTCATGGAAACAATAAGGGATAAACTCACGAAGTTCTCCATAGAAGCGAAGAACATGCACGCATAGGTTAGGTTATTTGGGTGAATCTCCCAGTTACCCTTTGCAAAAAGACCTCTTCAAACTATCCACCTTACTACGAATCTCTACAAGGCTACGTGAATCCTTTTTATGAGGGGTAATATAGTGACAACCAGGCTTAGGAGGCTTAGGAGTCTTCTTGTTTCTTGCCGATCCGATGGTGAGAAGTTCTAAATTACCCGGACGAAAGAGCCAATAATGTAACGATCTAGGCTTCGTGTCTAGGGTTGGATATTGGTCGATTCGGTTCGGTCTTAAAGAGAACTGAACCGACCCAAAATTTTCGGATATTTAATAAATGGAACTGTCGGGTCCAAATATAATTATGGAACTGTTCGGGTTCGGTTCCGTTCCGTACCATATTAAATTTTTTAACATTTACAGCAATACTATATAAATACAACTAATGAAATGTTCATTCGTAACTTTTACAAATTAACGTAGCCCAATTTAAAAACATATAAATAACAAGCTGTCCAATAAGATTAATTCAATGTATAAAAATACCAAAAAATATATACTAATATTAAAATATCGGTGATCCATATCAATAATTTATTTGCTTCAACGTGGGACTCATAATTTTTATTAACATTTCAACATAGTGTCCATTTGACATGATTTTTGCTTTTACTTTCTGTAAAAGAGTTTTTGTAAAGAAAATGAAATATAAATTAAAAGTTATAAAAATAAAATATTTTTAAGTATTGGTAATATTTACCAACTATTTGATTTAATCATCAATTGCTTGACTTGTCATAGTAAGAAACTCTACAAGTATAATTGAAAAATTACAATTAACAAAAACAAATAAACTAAAAATTGTTCAACTAAAAGTTATTAAAAAAATATATTTTTAAGTATTGATTGGTTTGTTTAATTAATTTGCTAATTTGTTTAGAAAAAATTAAAATAATTTAATTAATTCAGTATAAAAAATTTTAAAAATTATTTAGATTCGATTTTTATTCGGTTCTTGGTCTAGAACCAAGAACCGACCCAAACTCATCAGTTTTCGATTCAGATACCCATTCGGGTATTTAACTTATGAAGAACTGCTCGATTCGATTCGGTTCGGCTCGGCTCGGTTCGATTCGGTCCGATTCGATTCGGGAGTTTTGTCCAGCGCCATTCGTGTCCAAGCCATTATATCATATATGTACTGTCCAATTTGGATGAGTATAAGTCCATCTTGTCTGTCAGGAATTTCTACTGAATTCTCTATGTTGTGAACCTAAGACTTTTACTTATGAGAGACTTAAATTATCAAGCTACTAATTACAATCCGTGAGGGGGTAAAATTGATTTAGAAGAATACGTATAATATAATGGTTTGAGCACAAAATCCGAGTTATTATAACGATGCAACTATTATGTTGAAACTGTTAACTTACATATTGTCCATTCTAAGAGAGTTTGATTCATCTTATTCCTCACGAATTTCTGTTACATTCGTAGGCTTCAAAGCCATGAGCGCTGCCTTTATGGTGAACCCTGATTTCATGGAGTTCCTCATCTAATCAATTATTAATAAAAGCTCCAAGCCTGATACAATTGCAAGCATTCTCTTCGTGTACTAGGGAGCTTATCCCTTTGGAAGTAACTTTGATCCCGTATGAACTATTATAAGATTATAAATTATCACGTTTAAAATAGTTTTGCTTTGTACATTGAGATTAATCTCAAGGTTATTAATGGGGTCGCTTTTTGTGTGAGATTTTTAGTATATACAAATTTAACGGTTTAAAAAAATACATATTTTAGTTTATTCTATTTATTGATCTCGATATCAGCTTAACGATTATTAAATAAACATTTATTTCAGAAATAACGTAACACCCTCAATATCCAAATTCTCCGTGTTCTACAATTACGATACAATTATTAAAAATAAAGTATCAGTTGTATAAGATATCTCATGACTACAATGTCCAGTTTATAAATGCTTTCTTGTATATTAGAAAAATTCATATTCTTCAGTAAATATGTATAAATGGAGAATTATAACTATTTTCAAACTCTCCAATCACTGATATTTCAATTTTTCAATATATTTCTTATCAAGAAGTAATTGAAGTTTTTGGCAACTTTAAAATAGCTTGTTCTTGAATTTGTTTGATTCGTTTTATTAGATCACGTAGTCATTCTCTCTCTCGAACAAGTAATCCCCGATTTATATCATATGAACATGTCTTGAATTTTTATTGCTTCTCAGGTGAGATCAACTCATTCTCAGCAAAAATAATAATAATAAAAAAATAAAAAAATTGTTGATTTTTTAATTATAGTGAAAATCGAGTCCAATTAATTTTCATGGTGGTTCTGAACCTAGTTAGCATTTATTGCTACGTCGAGTCACATAATGTTTCAATTTTGAGTAATGATATGTAGTTTCACTAGAATTATAACTCCAGACTATATGGTGTTACATGATAATTTAAATAAAATGTGAAAAAAAATAATTTACAGATTCAATTTAAATGTTTTAATTCCATTGGAACTAAATATGATTACTCATTAAATTTACATGGGGACAGGTCATGTCAATAACCATCACGTTATGCATCTAAAAGTCATTATTATGCCTTTTTTTCAAACCAAAGAGTTTTTTCATTTAATCGACTCAAAGGTTGTCAAATGAATTATAATTACAATTTGAACTCCCGAAAAGTAAAGGAGTGTCTTTGAATTCGTAAGAAATTTGCTAGTCTATGTAGTGTTTAACTTCATCTTTTAAGTCCTAATTTCATCTTCCTTAAATTCTATACGTAGTGAATAGAATTCTTTAATAATAATGTTGGGTTCTTTTAAAATCATGAGCTGACATAATTAAAAGGGAAAATTTCATTAATAAGACATTACGTATGACATATTTCAAATTTAAAATATAATATTTACTTTTTTAAAAATCAAATATTAATTTAAATTTTATTTATTAAATAATTAATTAAATATATTTTATTAATTAAATATTTTAGGGTCACGATATTATATAATTTATAGTCACAATTACAGACGTCACTGTTACAAACAACAAATTTTATAGGTTACAATTTATTTATCGATCACAAATTAAATAAATGAATTGGTCACATTATTTTAAAATAGTGTTTAGTGTTTAAAGTAAAGACAACTTATTTTATGGTCACAAAATATCAAATTAATTGATCACAAATTATTTTTAGGTCACACATTATCAAATTATTGGTCATAATTTAACAAAATTTTAAGTCACATATTATTTATTGGTCACAATTTATCTATTTCATTAGTCACGTATTGTTTATTGATTACACACCAACCAATTTATTGGTCACAATCAACAAAACAATTTGTGACCACCACCAACTCACCACCGCTTCCATAGCACCACCACCAGCCGCCGCATGTACCAACCACCACCACCTCCACCATTTCCTCAAATCAATAGTAGCTACGCAATCCACAACGAGATTAGAGTTAACCTAAGAAAGCCAATAAATCAAAGTTTTGGACTCGACCTTAAATTAATGAACCAAACAACCAATATCATCGCCGACAATATGTTGACATCTTGATTACATGACTTATGAATCTAACCCGAATGTTTGAACGCTACAAGAAATCAATTCTTGATAAGTTCATAATTGCTCAATGAAGAACAAGGGATTTGAAATCTAAAAGTCTCACAATTAGTTCTCAATAATAATAATATAAGTTGTTCATACAATGAATATAATGTCAATATTTATAGGAAAANCTTATGAATCTAACCAGAATGTTTGAACATTACAAGAAATCAATTCTTGATAAGTTCATATTTGCTCAATGAAGAACAAGGGATTTGAAATCTAAAAGTCTCACAATTAGTTCTCAATAATAATAATATAAGTTGTTCATACAATGAATATAATGTCAATATTTATAGGAAAAAGCATAAAACCCTAGTTGAACCGAAAATAACATACTAGGATTACAAAAAATTGCAATAAAATAGAATTCTAGTAAAACAAGGAGAATTCGCGAAAAATGAAATTTTTTCCTCCCGTTTGAACCATGCGACTGCATGGTACATTTTGGTGCAGTCGCATGGAAGCCAAAATTTGGCCCCTTGAATCTCGGTTGGTTACTATGGGACCGCTATCATTCAACCATTGCAATCTATATGGTTTGGGGTATCTTAACAAGGTAAGCCCTAACTTCTCTACCAGTGTAGTGCTAGCTACATTAGTGCAACTATCCCCATCAATAATAACACTACATAACGTATTGTTGACGTGGTACCTTATGTGGAATATGTTCTCCCGTTGCTGCTCCAA
>CAIGRN010132552.1:0-23978 GCA_903798345.1 Fraxinus anomala
TAAGGTCAAGTAAAAAGGTACATCTTCTGCCTACTGATCATTAGTTTCTTTTTATATTCTTATATTGTGAGTTGATGGAGTCTTTAGAGTGATAACATCTTTGCTGTAGCTGCTACATTTTAACTAGTTTTAGATTTTATGTTTGTTTGCTGTTGTTTTTCTTTGCATTAACAATGATTACTTGATATTACTTTAATTGTTTCCTCTCACATTCCTGGGGCGCAAAGGGAGCACATAAGGGATAAATATATTTCTCTGTTGTGCATTTATAACCTTGGTCTTTACAGTTTTATCACACTTTGAGCTTTATCAGGACCTTGCCTTCTAGCATAAGCTAGCATTCATACTGTCCGTACTAATATGCTAATGAGTTTGTCAGGGATGCACAGTGGTGACATATCTATGCCTATGTGGATACACATAATACTACCAGTTGATGAGGTTATCCTAAAAAAATCAGGAGCCTGGTCTTAGTCATTTTATTTCCCATCATACAAATCCATACATGTGAAGGTAGATGTATTGCCCAAAGAATAGCACGTACAATTATTGTGCTGAGGAAGAAAACAGAAAAGCACAGTGATAATAATAGAATCTAGTTACCTTAAACAATCACTTTTTGGCAAATGAGAACATACTCTAACAAGTGGAGGTGGCGTTGATTGAAGATAATTGAAGGGAAGGAAGACTTAGGTGGTTGGGCCATTTGTTGTGACGACCTAAAGAGTCTCACCTTCATAAGAATGACGCGATGTGATAAAGCAAGTTAGAAGAGAGAGGGGTAGGCCGCAATTAACTTGGCCTGTGGTAGTTGTTGAGGATATTTATTTAGGTTCTTAATAAATCTAGCCATGATTAGAAATGGCGAATAAGAATTTATATAGATGACCCAAGTTTATTAGAAATAGTCTTAGTTTTTTGTTGTTGTAAGACCTCTTAAGAAAACAACTTTTCGTTCAATGTTGTGATCCTCTCTTAACTGAACTTCTCTCCAATGTTTTGTGTCAGGCTTCTTTATATGACCTATATGAGAGAGCGTGTCAGCTTAAAGGGATAAACCAAGAAAAGGTGGATTTTTTTAGTATTCCTTGCAAATATTTTCACTGTTATTTTAATCGTGGTTATATTAAACTGATTATAATTCCGTTACTGTCTTCTTTTACTGATTCCATCAGGCACGTATCTGGGACTATTTCAATAAGCAGAAGCATACAGTTTTGATCCCTTCTAACCAAACCCTGGAGGAATCTAACTTGCAAATGGATCAAGATGTGAGTTCACAAAATTCTGAAAATGGCAACTCTTTATGTAGGGTCAATATTTGGATGAATGAAAAAAAAAAATTTGTTGCTAACATTATATCTAACAGGGCTGTGTCTAACAAGATTTTGCATTTGCAGCTTATCCTACTGCTGCTCTAAAATATGGGGATCTCTTGAAAATCTCATTTCTTTTAATCTTTTTTCTTTGCAGGAGAAAAGGAGATGAAAGAGTTATTAGAATTCTTTATTTTTATGCATATAATGGACATCTAATGTGAGCTATGGTAAAAAAAAAATTAAAGTATATCTAATGTGAGCTGAAGCTGCACGAATTAGTAAATATTTGTAGTTTGTGGCATGACCCGTTTTGATTGATATGTATGTCATTTGAAGTTAAGTGCTAAGATTAAAAACTAAAAGTTAATTCCAAACATGTTGGGCAAGTTATGTTTTTCTTACCTTACTCTCGAAATAAGTATGATGTTCTTTTTAATTTTGATCAGTAAAAAATTATTCATTTCGAAATTTACTCATTTACTTAATAAATGAACCTTTTTTGAGCTTTTAGTCAAACATGAGTCTCCTTCATGTTTAAAATTTGCTAGTGTTAATGTGGCTTGGCAGATGAAACGGGCCAGGCTGAACCTCATTTTTTAATTTGCTACATATATCTGCTCTTGAGCTTAGCTCGTGAAGTTAATAATTATTGTGTATTTTGTGAATTAATTTTGTCCAATTTCACTTAAACAGAACCTCATTCTTGATTATAATGCATGGGCGAAGCTTGAGGTTTTTAGGCTCATTTATGATGTCAATTTGAGCTTGAACAGCCTAAAACTCGACAAAGCTGGTCCTTTTAAACTCTTTTGCAACTGTTTAATCAAATTGAAAGCTTGCCCTAGGTTATTTTAATATGAACCTCTTGTTAGAAGATTGCATTACATAATTATTTGAAGAAATGTATGTTTAGTGCCTTTACTACTCATATTTGATTTTCATTTTTCCTTTATTTTATTTTGAAAAGCTTGTAAAACTGTTCTGTTTCCTAAAGGGACTCTCTCTCTCTCTCTGCAGATTCTTCTTGAGGTGCTAGTTGACGGGTTTGGCATGGATTCAACTGGAAATGGTTTAGCACTGGTTCCAGTAGAACCTTCAACATCATCTGTTACAATTGCTGGCGGCCCAAGTTTGTCGAATGGTTATTCAACTGGCTATGGCTACAATACGTATCAACGAAGTAATTTAAGTTCCACATTTGAAGATATGGAGGATGGATATGACAGGTTGAGACCGATACAGAGAGGTGACAAGGGAGGTTTGGCAGGATTGCAGAATCTGGGGAACACTTGCTTCATGAATAGTGGTATTCAGTGTTTAGTTCACACACCGCCCCTCGCTGAGTATTTCTTGGAAGATTACAGTGAAGAGATCAACAGACAAAATCCTCTTGGGATGCATGTAATGGCTGTTCTCATCTATCATAACAGATTTTAGGGTGTGGATTGCTCTATAGGTTACTAATATCTGTTGTAGTTCTGCAGGGTGAGCTTGCGATTGCATTTGGTGAGTTGTTGAGGAAGCTGTGGTCCTCTGGTAGGACTCCAGTTGCACCTCGTGCTTTTAAGGGAAAACTTGCTCGTTTCGCTCCCCAGTTCAGTGGATATAACCAGCATGATTCACAGGTTTGTTTTTTATGTACATGGTACAATTAGGAAATGAGTATATTGACATGATGCTATAATTTGGGTATATGTAGTACATTTATAATAATTTCATGGCATTGATATTTATTTTCATGGTGGATTCACTAGCACATTTGTACTACTATTATTATTGTACTGAATAATTCTTACGTGTTGAGGATGTTGATAGTTGTGACTAAGTGAGTGTTTGACACCCATTTTAATGGGAATAAAAATTTTGGAATAGTGATTGATGGGAGAATGTGTGGTGGAAAAGTGATTGAAAAATTTCAGATTTGTGTGTAATATTATTTTATTTGGAGAATGTGGGTTGAAATGAAGAAAAAAAAATTAAAGAGAATGGGTGCCAAACGGACTAATATTTTTATGCTTTTCAAGGCTAAGTTGCTTTGTTCGAGGTTAAACATATTGTCTTTCTTCATAGTCATATACGTTTTTTAGATGTCATCATCCTTCAAGGTAAATGTAAAAATAATGTATAGTAGTTATGTTAAATTTTTCATAACAAGAGATTCAAGAAAAGATGCTTCAAATTAGGTGGAATTATGGTGAATATGTCAAGAGATACAAAGAAGTAGAATTGGTAGCTTTTGTTTCCTGTCTATCTTATATGCTTATAATTGCAGATGATATGCTCTAACTGTCATTGAGGAAAGTTAACTCTTATTGGACTGAAAGGATGGTGTATATTTCTCTTCAGGAGCTCCTAGCCTTTTTACTTGATGGGCTGCATGAAGATTTAAATCGTGTTAAGCAGAAACCATACATTGAAACAAAGGATTCTGATGGTCAGCCTGATGAAGAAGTTGCAGAAGAGTTTTGGAGATACCACAAGGTCCGAAATGACTCTGTAATTGTTGATGTTTGCCAGGTCAGCATCTTGTTCCAATATATTCTTCATGTTGAATAAATTTGAATTTGCCTGCAAGTTTTTGAAATGATATAACTAAGTAGGAGTCTATAAGCTTGTATAACTAAACTGTATGAGCTTGAGAACAGGGGCGAAGCCACCTGGGCCAGTGAGGTAACTGCCCTCACTGGATATGGACAAAAAAAAAAAAAATTGTTTAGTTTGGTTTTGGATATTACAACAGTGAGAAAAAGAAATAAATTAAAAACTTATAATACAGTCATATTAAGTCAAGTTAAAAACTTAGGAAATTAGACCAAAATATCCTTGTATAGTTGTATTAACTTGAGCCTCTCGTGCAAATATTGTACCTTGACAAACTAGCTGAATCCTGAGGCAGTCTCAGATAATTCCATTGAAATTTTTAATTTGTCAGGGCTCCACCATTCTTTCATTCTCTTAAGAAATTTTATTCTGACTTGGAAGATGCTTACTATAAATATATGAATTTCAACAGCGTTCTTTTATGTTATGGCTTTGAATTTCTTAGTCAAATAGATGCGTTTGTAAGTACATTGCATCATCTCTATTATAGTATTTGAAATTGATGGAATTTCTCAGGGCCAATACAAATCCACTCTGGTTTGCCCAGTTTGCAGCAAAATCTCTATAACATTTGATCCTTTCATGTACCTGTCCTTGCCTCTTCCTTCAGTAGCTACTCGGACAATGACGGTAACAGTGTTTTATGGCAATGGAAGTGGTCTTCCTATGCCATTCACCATTACTGTCCTGAAGCAAGGATGCTGCAGAGATCTTAACCAGGCTGTAAGTGCTGCATGTTGCTTACAAAGTGACGAATACCTGCTCCTTGCTGAGGTAGTATTATGTGTATTTTCTATTTTGTCCATGATTGTACGCGGTTTTTGGTTGTATCTCCTCATACCCTAGTTTATCTGAAGCATATTGAAATTCCAATCTGCAGGTCTACGAAAATCGGATATATCGATACCTGGAAAATCCTTCAGAACCATTGATTTCTATTAAGGATGATGAACATATTGTTGCCTACAGACTCCCCAAAGGTGGAGCAGAGGTAACAAGGCTAGAGATATGTCACCGACGCAATGAAAGGTGATTTTTTTTCTCCAGTTGTGGTGTGATTGTGGATATGTCACCAACTTGACATAAAAAGAATTACATGGCTTGGAAGGGGTGCCTTTGTTATTGCTGGCTAGAAATTTCAGAAGAAAATATGGGAGTTTTGGTTTATCTTATCGTAACCAAGTATTTTACATTAATGATCTCTGTTCAAATCACAAGTCTATTTTGTTTTATTAAAAAAATTGAAATTGAAGATGTTAGGTGAATTCCAAGTGTAGTCCTCTTAATGGCTTTAAACTATGCAGAATAAGAATATGCTATTTTGCATGTAAAATTATGGTGGTGGTGGTCTTGTGAGAGTGGACCTATTTATAATCTGTTAACAGTGTCATGAAAAAGCAGTATTGC
The DNA here is from genome assembly GCA_903798345.1 of Fraxinus anomala. Lineage (NCBI taxonomy): Eukaryota > Viridiplantae > Streptophyta > Magnoliopsida > Lamiales > Oleaceae > Fraxinus > Fraxinus anomala. Next base: position 5,328 of record CAIGRN010132552.1, read on the forward strand.
TGTAAAAATTCTCCACACGAAGTCAGTTAATATGGATCAGAATTGATTATGATTATTTATTTGATATGTGCCAAACTACTTGTTAACTTAGTTCCCTTGAAACCCTATAATCTCTTCAGTTTCTTCTTGTGTTGACCAAGATACATCTTTTTCACCAGCGATAGGAAGCTCTTTCTGACACCATTAGTTACTTCATTGGAAGATCTGTGTCGTGGAGCTGATATCGAGGTTGCTGTTAACAGAATGCTTTTCCCATTAAGAAGGAAAGCATTTACCCCTCCAGTACCAGTTCAGAGTGGGCAGGAAAATGGCTATGCTTTAGATGCACCAGGAGAAAGAAATGACTGCAGTAACACTGTGTTGAGACCTGGGATCAAATCAGCAGATGACATTGAACCGGAAGGAATGTCCATCAATGAGTTTTCATTACGGCTTTTCCTCACTGATGACCGAGGTTTAAGTTGCAGGCCAATTGTGAGGGAGTCACCCATAAAACCTGGCAGATTGGTGAAAGTCATCCTAGAGTGGATTGACAAAGAACACGAGTTATATGATGCCAGCTTTCTCAAGGATCTTCCTGAGGTTCACAAGACGGGAGTTGCAGCTAAGAAAACCAAGCAGGAAGCCATCTCTTTGTTTTCTTGCTTGGATGCCTTTCTAAAAGAGGAGCCTCTAGGCCCTGATGATATGTGGTATGGTAGACTATACCTTAAACTATCTAGTTTTCTGTAAACTTCTGTTTGGCATCGTTGGTTGATGTTTCCATAAAATTCTTAAACAAATGACTGTAGGTATTGTCCTCGATGCAAAGAACATAGGCAAGCAACTAAAAAATTGGATTTGTGGAGGTTGCCAGATGTACTTGTCTTTCACTTGAAGCGATTCTCATATAGCCGATGGCTGAAGAACAAACTGGACACCTTCGTGAATTTTCCCATCCACAATCTGGATTTAAGCAAATATGTGAAAAGCAATGATGCCTTTGAAGGTTCACACGTGTATGAGTTATATGCCATTAGCAACCATTATGGGGGCCTTGGTGGTGGTCACTATTCTGCATATTGTAAGGTAGTTATTTACTTTGCATTCATCCTTACTTTTTCACGAGGGTGGTGAATGGATGGGTTGGGGTTGTTCAAGATTATTTTTCTGGATTCAACGGTTATTTATTCTTTAGGTTCAAAAGTGGATTGCAGAGTTCAATGTGGATCCACATTAAGCCCTTTTTTGGAAGTTCTATCCTAATCTTCTCTCTTCCTATTATCATGTTTGTGGGTTAAGTTTGATTCTGATCTGTGATGGAGATGATAGAGGTTAGATCAGGAGCAATTTTTTTTTATTTTGTGTGTGTGTGTGTGTGTGTGTGTGAGAGAGAGAGAGAGAGAGACCTAGACCTGAGTAAACAAAGATAAAGACACAGTTCAAAGGAAAAGGTTAAGGTGCTGGTAAACTAAGCAAGTGGAGTCTCCAATTCACCATCTTTTACCAAAATGGTAATGTCATACCCGAGCAAAAGAAGATCTAAGATGCAGTTAAAAGGAAAAGGAAAAAGATGTAGGTAACCTAAGCAAATGGAGTCTCCAATGGACTATCTTTTACCTAAATGGTGTTGTCAACCGGAATTATGTAGCAGTTACTTACAATATATTGCTGCTTATTAAGTGCTTACAATGTATTGTATTAACTCTAGACCCTGCAAACATGCATGGTAGCTGGTGAATTATAACTTTCAAACTTGTTGAGAAGGTGTTGCTGACCTATTTTGAGTAAGATAAAAGGATGACACTGTAGTATGTCTGAACCCATTTCTCACCCTTGCCAACTCATTTATTGCCCCCAGCTCAATGGGTGTTGTAAACCAAGCTAACTGAAACCATTTAAAAAATAGTAGACCACCCACTTTGTCATTTTTTAGGTGATTCCAGCACCATATAGCATCCTTACCATATGATAATTTGTTGTTTCTTACACTTTCGTTTCACATACTGCTTGGAATATCTTTGAATTAAATTATATTCCATTCATTTGCTCTATGCCTGTACATCATTTTATTTTTTTCTTACTGCAGTTAATAGATGACAATAGATGGTATCATTTCGATGATGCTCATGTTTCACTGGTCAGCGAGTCTGAAATCAAGACATCTGCTGCTTACGTATTGTTCTACCAGAGAGTTAAATATCAACCAAACGGAACAGTTGGTGAAACTTCCCAGGGTCATGGGTCTTCTTGAATGCTATCTTGATGATATATATCCTTGTTGAATTGCATGGTTCTGATGCTTTGCTATTTTCTTGCCATAATTGGAGTTTTTACAACTCGGCAAGGTGTTCTTCCGCCACACTGGAAATCTTGATGGAATTAGTCTTTGATGCTGACAACACAATGGACGCGAATGGACATAAATCAGTTTGCTGGTGTTGGAAGTAGCAGAGCAGGTATAACCTAGGATAAGGTCGTGGCTGCCTCGTAAGATGGGCATTATTTCAGTGGGAGGCTATTATGTCTTTTGTAGAGAAGTTTTGGATGACATCTAGATACTCTGCCTGAGGCACTTTGTTGATGAGTACTGATGGCATGATAACTTCAACTGGATCTTATTTTATCCCCTTGGTGTATGTTTAATACCCAGTAATGGGTGGGTGGAGCTGGATAAGTACAATAAACCACATTTTAACTCTCCATTCTTACTCGTCGAGTACTACTTAATCCTTGTTAGCAAACCTGACGTTAATGCGTGTTTGGTATGTACTAGATTGTTTTATATAGTAAATAATATTTTAGTTTTTCTTTCTTTCTTTCTTATATCGTCCCGTATGATCTAACCCAACCCACGGTCATAATGTCATTGGGATACAGAAAATTGTTTATTTAATATAAGAGGCAGAAACATGTACCATGGCTTGAACAGAATGATCTGCATTTTGACTCTTAAAAGAAACTTCTGCTCTACAAGTTGCATGGAAGGCTCAAGGCAAATAGACTTACAAACACGAAATTGGTTCGAGATCTATTCAAGCATTAAGCACGTTCTGAATCCAGATTTCAAGACGTTAAGGTTAGTATTTTCTAATCCATGGACTTGAATCATCCTGATATGTCCTTGGTCTCAAGGTAATGAATGTCTCATACAAACTCATTTTGAATGCTTTAGTTGAACAAATAAATCATGTTTAGATATTCATGAGAAATTTTTGAAAATTATTACGTCTATGAAATAGCAACTTTTATTCTTCCAATTTCATCCTATTTTGCAACCGTTTTTCAAGCTCCTAATGCATCTTTCAGAAAGCAATGAATGAGCAGTATCGGTTGATATAAAGATGCGGATTATTTATCGCAACCTATTCAAGTGAGGCAGCAACAGCTCAGCTCTCATTAAGATTTTTTGTCAAATCTTCAACACAATGATTGTGATGGTAGACAAGTAGAACGCAAATTCCTAGGATCCCAATTTCTTGCACAAAGTTTAGTCGATGCAATCAAAATAATAATTGGGTCCTTGTGTGCATATAATATGGCTGCCAGCACACATATTAAGTCTATGTTTGGTAGCCATTAAAGAAGTTTTTTTTTTTTTTTTTCAAATGAGTTTTAGAATAGCATGGATCACTAAAACTAAACACAGCCACAATAACATAAACAGAAAAGTGCCAAGCATGGATCTTTCTAACAACGATGATCTCACCTGAAGCACTCTGGTTGCGAAGCCTGAGTTGATGCACTTTCCTTGTGGTGTCGAGCAACGAAAGAAGATGGTGAAGAATCGAAGATATAAAATTAACATTATTATATAGGTGGTAAGGAACGGAATTTCACCTTTTCTTAACTCTGAAGGTCCCTTTTATTCCCTTTTTCCCCACTTGGTTAAAACTGAACATTTCCCTCTAAATGCTCCAAAATATCAGCTGATTAAGTAGGAATGCCAGAATAGTGGAAACTCACATGCACCAAAATGATAATGTCCCTTCCAAAAGTCGCTCCTGCCATTAAGACACCATAGCAGTAACATTTATAATTTAGTGAGGTTAATGGGATTTTTAAATATGAGGGGTGTCTCTGATATTGTTATAAAGATCGTCGATATCTTTATATGGTTTCTATTTATTTATTATGGCGAATTAAATTCATACCACAATTTTTATTTCTTGCACCACCTTTAAATTGCACTTAAAAGTTCTTAATTTTTTTTTAATTATTATAGCACTTATGTCCCTAACGATTTTTCATGTTATTCTTATCCTCAAACTTTTCATAGTTAACATATTTTGTATTTTATAACAGTTTATGTTTAAAAGTTCATTGAAATAGTATAAAATAACTTATCTTTTCATCATATTTGTAAAAAATAAATAAATAAAAAGTGCGAAAAAATTATTTTTTCCTTATTTCAAAGTATGAAAATAAACTATTTTGATATAAATCATTATCAAGGGCGAGACGTACTAATTAATGGAATGTTAATATACGAATTCAACGAAAAAAGTTAAAAAAATAATCGTTACAATAAGCAGATATTGAGGAGTTTAACTACAATTAAAATGTAATGTATCAAATAAATATTGTGGTGGCAATATAACCACTAATTTATTTTCTGTGAAAAATATTTGATTTGGGTTATCCAAAATAACCCTTATCCCGACCTAAATTACACACATTGCCACCGTGACACAAAAGTGTAACATTTGACAATTCGGCACCACCATTAATGGTACCCACCTGTCCACTGTTAGCGTTAAAAAATAAAAGTAAAAGCAAATGTGAGAATTAAAAATTGCAAATCTCGTCGTGTCAAACTGATGGACAAGTAGTCGTTGGAAGAGCTTTCCGGCAGTGATGACCCCGAATCCGGCAAAACACCGGAGCTCATCGTCGTGTTCGAACCCACCAAGCTTGTGACATCGAAACCAAGATTGTACAGTCGGGTTGAAATTCTCTTGGAACTTGGGCCGGGCTTCATGTTCTCATTGAACAGAGCAAACAAATATATCCAAATTGGGCCTCATTGGTGTTACATAACTTACCCTTCTTCTCTGCAATCAGCTTTAGCAAATTCATTTTGTTGCCTCCAAATGATTTTAATGCCAAAATCAAGACATTTGTTCCGACGTGGTTGCATACAAATTTGTGTCTTGGATTGGAATACCTAAATTCAGTGGCTTTCAATTTGTTGCCATAAAATTCATGAGTCTTATAAAGATAGGCAAAATATACGCTCTCTCCTAATTGTGTTTTACTATATATATACTGGAGTGCCCTCATAATAGGGGGCACACAATTTTTCTATTGGACCTCCCCCCCCTATTGTGAGGGGGTGTACACTGATGTGTCAATTCCGGTGTGCAAATACTGCAGTCCCTCCTAATTTGTTGTTGCTGCTATACAATTTAATTCTCTATTTAAACTCTAATTCCAGTATGTACATAAAATTTTTAATTTAATTATTAAAATGATAAATACTTGCAAACCATACAATGTTCACTTATAATTCTTAAAACTTGTAAAATTTTATTATTATTTTCGATTTCCACCAATCTATTCTTTTTCCTTAAAACAAATTCAAAGCACTGATTCATGTCTAATTAATTAGGGAAGAGAAATTGAAATAGAGCTCAATTTTTCTGTTCACCCATCTGTGATTCTTATATCTGAATTAAATTTAATAAATCACCCCACATGCCAAAGCCCAAAAGGAAAGGTGTAACGAGAAAGAGATTTCTAGTAACAAGGAATTTCCCACTGACAAAATTTATTTACTTTACATGGTGGTGCTTAAAAGCACATTCTCGAGTCCCCTTAAAGGTCAAAACAGCACTTAGCATTTGTAGTTAGCATTCATTAATTTTAGTACTTATCATTTGATATTAACGTAATTTATAGTACGCAATGCCAAAACAAATCCGAAATCAACTCGAACTATGTCGTCTCCTTGACAACTCATCACTTCATCGAGCCTGGACTAGAGGCCGCTAGTGATAACGTGCCTACCCCAACTGAGCCATGGAGCATATAAGCCCTCATGGGGTGGCCACGTTTTCCTTGGCAAGTGGAGCAATTTCCTCCCCTTCTATACCAGGTTCACTGTTGGCAGCCCCTAAGCTCAGCAGCATCTCTTCCCAGTTCTTAGCAGGTCCCTGTACGAAGACAATGAGTTGGAAATATATTCATTTCACACTTGTCCGCTTAAGAGTGCTAGAAATGCAAAGTTATGAAATAAAGCACAAAGGAAAAAATGACAAAAGCTTCATAAATGCCTACCTTCCAGGAGAGGTCCTGCGACATGCAATTTTTGATCATTTCTCTGAAGGCAAGAGTACCATAGACTGCAAGAGCTCTTTCGACAGCTACAACTATCTTAAGCACATCAGCAGGATCGACTTTGGCACACTGATCATACAAAGAGGAGTCATTGGTATTCTATAGTGAAAGTAGTTCATATATTCTCACAATCTATGAATGGGAGAAAATATTGAATTACATACTTCAACGTTGAAATCTCCCATATGGAACCCAGTAAATCCTTCTTTCACGGTGTCAACAAGACCACCAGTNATCGACTTTGGCACACTGATCATACAAAGAGGAGTCATTGGTATTCTATAGTGAAAGTAGTTCATATATTCTCACAATCTATGAATGGGAGAAAATATTGAATTACATACTTCAACGTTGAAATCTCCCATATGGAACCCAGTAAATCCTTCTTTCACGGTGTCAACAAGACCACCAGTTGAGGCACATATGGGTATCTGATTCACACAGTTTTACATTAAAAACAGGTAAAATCACAATTACATTTGTGAAGTGAAAAAACTTCAGTCAAAAAAAGTATACAATAATCTTAACGTCCTTACTGTTCCATATCGCATAGCATGCAACTGGATGAGACCACAAGGTTCAAATCTACTTGGAATTAACATGAAGTCAGCACCAGCAGTGATCATGTGGGCCAAGGAAACATTGAATTTTGCCACTCCTCTAGCTTTATCAGGATACAACACCTCAAGCTGTTTAATCTGTTGCTCGAACCTTTTCTTGCCAGTTCCCTGATAGATCAGAACTTGTCAATTTAGTTCAATATCTATTTCTGTCAAAACAGACACCCACTTATTGGAGGTTTTTCATTAACAACTTACAAGTACTATTATTTGCACATTCATTCCAATAAACTTGGGAATGGCAGCAGTGAGAATATCTGAGCCTTTTTGCTCTTCAAGTCTTCCAATAAATCCAATCACAGGAATGTTCCTGTCCACTGGCAACCCAACTGCTGCTTGGAGAGCTTCCTTCAACAAAGACTTTGCCTCCATAACCTGTAAGCCATACATAAATGCTTTTCAGGCAAGAGGACTTTAAATTGTAACCATGGTTGTGAAAACAACATGCAAAAATCTCTCTTTTCTTAGCCCGGTTAGAAAGAACTAAGAAGAATAAAGGTCTTACAGTTGCGATATCATAGTGGACATCAATGTATTTATCAGTTGAAGGATTCCACTCTTGGGTATCCATGCCATTTACGATGCCAGTTATGCTCGTCCTACTAATGATGTTGTCCAATTCTACACCCTTCTCAACTCCAGAAACGAGTTCCCGGGCATAGTAAGGGCTCACTGTTAGAACCCGGTGTGATTCTAAAATTCCAGCCTTCATCCAGTTAATTTTCCTTCCCTTGACTGGCTTCTGATACCTGCAACCATTAACGACATCCATGCCTGTTAAGAAATTTGACCAGCAACCGACAAATTCTTCAGTTCTATATCAATTTTATAGGTCATCGCTCATACCCATCAAAGAAATCAAAGGAACTTTTGTAGTTGTCGGGCAGACCAAGAAGATAAAAGTCTGAAAACGGAAACCTGCCCTGATAGGCAATGTTGTGGATGCAAAAGACAACCTGGAACCATTTCAGTCCAAAGTCAGAATGGAAATGCAGCTTAATTCCGTCACATTTTCTTGTGATGTGTAGTCGAGCAAATATAATATGCATCTTACCTTGGCATTCATGTATATTCCTCTAGATTGGTACATGGTCTTTAAGTAGCATGGAAGCAGCGCTGTGTGCCAATCATTGGTGATGAAGATAACATCTTCCCCTGTGGATAAGAAAGATCAAATACAGTTACCGCTTTCATTTTTTTCACGTGTTATAAGATCTTTACTAAATATGCCTTTCCAAATACCATATGGCCCTGAGAAATATTTGCTGCTGGTTAAATTCAGAACTCTTGGTGCCATCAAAGCTGCCTGAAAGCACAAAACACTTAAGTGAGCATGATCCAGAACCCGTGATAGCCCATTCAAATGCATAACAAATATAGGAAGAAATAACATATGAGGTGGATTATGCTGGATGAATATTTTTTATGCTGAACACAGAGAAAATGGAAACAAAAAACCCTGACTTATTGGCTTGGTGGTGAAAAGAAATGTACATGAGCCCAAAGTTTGTCCATATCTACATAGTGTGCCAACAGAAGATTCTTCAAATACGTGGGGTGTAGATTTATAGTATATGGTCTTTTTCCCCACATGCCTTTTCCACACCTGTATAAAAACCTAGAAAGCCCCTTAGTGGTCAAAAACCCCACCCTTAAGTGGTGAAAAGAAATGAACATGGACCCAAAGTTTGGTTAAATATCTAAATACTGTGCCAACAGAATTCTTCAAACAGGTGAGGTGTAGATTTATAGTATATGGTCTTTCTCCACACTCCTTTTCCATATCAATTCAAAAATCTAGAAAGCCCCTTAATGGTCATATGATTTAATCACAAATTTGGAACAATGAGAGATGCCATAAGAAGACTGCAGTTAGCATTCTTAAAACCTTCGTTTTGTTCCTGACAGATGCAAGTGGTTGAAAATCTTTCACGACATTTAACTACAGCAAGTACTCACCTGACATAACAAGCTGAAGCGAAGTTGGTTGTCCTTGTAATCTGTTCCAGCATTAGGACCATAAATCTTTGATTCAGTTTTTCCCCGAACCTTTGGAAGTAAAAATATTAAAAAGTAAGAATAAAGTCAAGGTTGTCATTCCATGATACAATTTGGCTATACATTTGAGCACTACTAATTCACAGCACCTTCTCCAGGAACATAGGATGATCAACAAAAACACGGTCAACTCCGCGTTTATAGCAGTGGAAAAAGCGAACAGTCTCAATTCTGCCTCCAACTTCTATCTGCAGTAAAATATTTTGACTTGACTATACCTCTAGAGTCTAGAGAAAAGGAAATTACAAAATGCATGGCATTTTTCCAGTTTACCTCAACAAGCATGCTAGTGTCCCAAACATCTTTGTACTGATCATAACGTGGAGACACAGTCATCACCCGGTGGCCGTTGGCCTATGAAATAAAAGCATTGATCATGTTAGCCAAAATCATCCTACAAGAAGCCATTTGTTCCAGTTTTTCATAAATAACAAAATGTGAAATGGCTAATTGATTTGCATTTTGCAAGCAAGGATAATTGTGCTTACTGCCATGGCTGATGGCAACCCTCCAAGAACGTCACCTAGCCCACCAGTTTTGCTCCATGGACCGACCTCAGCTGCTACAAAGACCAAGTTCATCCCTGTCCCGCATATAATGGTTCCAGACGGTCTGCCAGCACTGATTTTTTTTACTATGCTCCTGGATTGCTTTGCAGTTACTTTTGCATTGGTTGTCAATTGGAGCATATCAATCGTGTTCATTGATCTCAACCCATTGTAAGTCACAATTTGGTTTCTGGGGCCTATCTGCGCCAAGTTTGATTTACTCTCGACTGAAGTTGCTCCACTGTGGACATGTGATACAAAGTGTGATGCGGTTACAGTTGCCATAGTGGACACTTCACTCTGAATCCAAGAAAGAGAAAAACAGTAATCAGCATAAATGCAACAGAAACTAAACTAGAGGTTTCTACTTCCCCAAACATACTCATTTAGCTCAAATACTCGACTTTAAATTTCACACAGTCAATTGCAGTAGCTAAACTTGGAATTCAAAAAATAAAAATAAAAAGAACCATGCCTTGCCTGAATTTTGTTCATAGACACATATTGTCACATACATCAAACAATATTTTTTTACAGATTAATATTGTTTATTCCTCTACACCACCATAACTTTATTCTCAAAACTCATATTAGATTTTAATATCATATTAGAAATAATTTAGGAACCACAAAAAGTTGGTTTTACAGCTTTACTAAAGATGGTTAACAGTTATCATTCATGCATCAAAGTAGAAATGGTATTATCAATAAAAAGTGTTTCTTTCTACCAGCGCTTTTGGAATCACTAAGAATCTCTTTACATATAAAAGTCGACAAAAGGGAAAAAACCAAATACAAATATAAACCTACTCAACTCAGACATCTTGTACAGATTAACAATTCTTAACTCTACAAAATTGATCTTCACTTGTTAATTATAACAGATTCTGTTTCCACATTTAATTCAGTCAAAGGAACAGAATATTTTAAGTCATCGTGAAAGAGAGAGAAAAAAAGGAAGAAAAAAGCAAGAAAAGAAAAAGAAAAGTTAACGTACGGATAACTACTACAATAGCTCAATTATCAGTTTACAAAAAGCTTACTCAGAAAAAATGGCATTATCAGTTTATAAAAGGGTTTAGACTCGGAAAAACCGCACAAATTTTATCAAAACAGTTAAGAAAAACGAGAAAAATTAGGAACCGATTCGATTTCGTAAAATCTAACAAAAATCAGTCGGTAAACAGAGTTCTTACCAAGTCACAGCAAACTCCGAGAGAGCTGCTTGTTCAAAAGGTAATGATTTGGTGCTGTGAATTGCAATCAGTGAAGCGTCCTCATTTGTAGTGGGTGCAAGTGGGGTCCACGATTAAACGAGTCATCGGAGAATGGGCTAATCACCTCAAAAATTGTTTGGCGGTCACATGAAATGAAGGACCCATCGGAGGTCATCCCTGAGAATATACTCGAAATTTGAGGCATTGAATGCAACTGTTTAAAAGATTTTTTTGAGACGACGTCGTTCTGTTGAATTCAACGGCTGGAATTTTATACGGGCCTGGGATGGGCCCAGCTTATGTAAATGCCAAAAGCTTAAATTCAAGATTTTATGGACGGTATGCATTGAACTTTGTATATTGTGTTTAATTACGAAATGGTACTTGATCAATTATTTCTCTATATTTTTATGTCCACAATTTTTATTTTTATTTTTTTCTCTTTGGTTGGTGATATCTTGGCACTCGTTTTCCAACGTTGTCGACTTGTGAACTAATGGTTACTGTTAACCTTATTATTTATTCATAAATAAAGAAATTACTATCAGCATCTTCTGAAATTCTTGCTAAACGACGTACACGGAAATAAAACACGTGAATATTTTGAGAACCCTTAATTATGAAATTCATTTGGTTTCATCTTGTTAATGAAAAATATCACAACTTGACTTGAATTCCCTTGTGGCTGGAATTTGTTTTTCAAATATGGGGTGGAAATGGAATGGACAATTTTGGCTGTCAAAGATTTTTTGTGTGGACCCACCCTGGAAGCTGCTCTTACGCTTGCAAGCGGTAGGATCGCTGCAATGGATATTTTGAATAGGTAAAAGAGTATATATAGAAAAAAAAAAAATTAGCTTTTCAGAATCTTGAATACGGTATTTTTTTCACATGTATGAACCTGTATAAATAAAATTGAATCTCAGTATCATGTTCATCTAGGAGCACATATTAAACAATACTTGGACATTTAAATGGTACAAATTTGCTTGAATCTTAAATTTGGTATTGTTTCACATGCATGAAACTCATATAAATAATGTTTATTCCCATTATCATGTGTATGAAATGTGTTCATTTAGGGGTACATGTTGAACAATACTTGGGCATTACAAGGGCACAAGTTTGGCTGAATCTTGAATTTGGTATTATTTCACATGTATGAAACTTGTATAAATAAAGTTAATTATCAGTACATATTGAACAATACTTAGCTTTTCGAAATAGATTTGATAGAGAAACACTAAATTTTATAGTCTTTCACTTAACTTTACGTATCTCACAATTCTGTCATCACCTGTTTTGAATTTCTTTTTCTAATAAGAAAATTGAGTTGGTAAAGCATAACTTTTATAAAATTCAACGACTTCATTCTCCACCTCAAACTTTATCCCAACCATATACACGATAATTTCATTTTCTTCTCTTAAAATTTTATCAATTGGACTTTTTCATCCACCACTTTAACATAAATAATTTATGTCTCATCATATGATAAATGGATATCCCTGCCTGCAAGAAATATGGCCAAAACTCAAATTTTACTTTTCAGAACAAAATGCAGAACAATTTGGCAACCTATCTACATTTGAACCAAACAATCTTATTGGCGACACAAAACTAGGTTAACACTACTGAAACCCAAACGACCTTCTCGCCAAACTCTTACAAAATTATCTTTTAGGGCCTGCTTGGGAGTTTTATTTATTTATTTATTTATTTATTTTCTCACTGATTTTGGGTAACGTCGTTTACGAGGGATTGAAAAATCGATACTTACTAGTTTTTTTTGGGCACCAATTTTGGAGGGTTTCAAATTTAAAATCTATGTAGTATAATTTTGACCGATTTTCTCAACTCACCAAATCGATAGGTTTTAATCGTTTCTCATATTTTCTTCTAATTTTACCATCTATAAACTAATTATTTCCAACCAACATATATATATTTTTTTAAACTAACTTGTAAATGAAAATTTATTTATAAGCAAAAAAAATTAAATTATAATTAAAAAAGATGTGATAGTTGGAAATGGGGGGAGGTGTCGAAGGATTAGAGAGAGAGAGAGAGATTCAATTTAGGGGGAGTTTGATTTTGATTTTTTATTTTTTTTAAAGAATATATGTACATATTGCATGATACCATGTTAACATTCGGTCGTACTACATGTACATCATAAATTACAAATTTGCTTATCAATAGATATGCAGCGAGATATGATTGAATCAAAATTTCACCTCTATATCGGTTGTACTATATATACATCACAAATTATAGATTTATTTACCAATAAATGATGTTGCGAGATATGATTTGTTCAAAATTTCAATTAATTAAAAAAATAAAACTCCCCCCACTCTCTTTTTGTCACCCCACCAATCTGTAAAAGAATCTATAAAGGGTAATATACTATAATATTTTTGTTAATCGATTGTGCTACATGTATATAATAAGTTTATATATATATAATGTGGTAAAATATAATTGAAACAAAATTTCTTCAACCAAATTAAAAAATAAAATCTCACTCTTTTTTTTTTTTCTTTTTTGACATCTCGTTTATATGTGAACCATTATATAATTGCTTATATACAAATCATTATTCTTCCAAATCATATGCATGTAGGGTCCATTGACACCGAGTAGAATTTTTACTTTAAAACTTTTTCAAAAGCAGCCATTGCTAAAACCTGATGACTATTTGATTGTATATGGAAAAAATTATGAACATTAAATATATATAGCCTAACTAGAAATGTGCAGCTGATTTATTAATTATTATACTGACCGTTGTTCATTTATTATATAAAACCTACAAAATTAACTATTTTAATTATATTTTCATGGAATTTTTTTAGTATAAATTGTATTATATAAACTTCATTTGTTTAAGAAGTTAAAATATGACCAATTGATATGTAAAATATCATAACAAATATTAAATATTGTATCATATGCATATCATATTTAAATATATAATCGAGCATTAACCAATTGAAATATAGTAATAAATTAAAATTAAGAAAAAAAAAACGTGATATAACCATTCAAACGAACAACTGCATTTTATGCATTTTTATACGAAGCCCTTGTTTGATAATCATTATTTTTTTTAAAAAATGTTTTGAATAGTTATTTTATAAAAAAATGTGTTGTTAAAAAGTAAGAAAATGTTTTGAGTTTATGTCCAAATACAAATAGTTATCAATTCATATAAAATGTAAGATAATCAAATTAAAATATCCCAAAGGGGCATATTCATAATCCCAAGTTTCAACTAGGTTCAAAAAATTTCATGTTATAACTGTTAACTACTGTTTAACCACAACCACATCACACGTTAAATTGTTCAGCTTTTCCATCATTCACATGGTATCAATGGAAACTACTCGATTATTGAATAAAAACTATTTTTCAGTGGTGGATTTTTCATAGTATCCGAGCCGACGAAACCAATTAAAAACAATAACATTACACAAACAAAGATTGCAATAGCCTTATAATGCAAATTGAGTCTCTTTCCAGTCTTACAACCCAAACCATGTCCGCCTCACAATTAGATACGGTCACCTGTGGGCCGTCACCAGTGTCTCTACGAACCTCAACCCATCGAACCTCGGTGCAAATTTATTCTTCTCTGATGACGCCAAAAGTGAATTTATCGATGTACTCTTCATAGAAGAAAACGATATCGCTGCTTTAGTAACAAAGCTTTAAACCAAAACTAATTGCTTTTCAACTCAGGAATTGGTCTAATTACAAATGAATGAAACTGTGAATAGGATGAATAAATTGATATTTCCGAACTAAACGAATAGGAAAAAACGTAGCATTGTTATAAATTGGACAATCTTAGACCTCCAAGGAAATAAGTTGATCAGGCTAGTAAAACGTTAGAGAAATCATAAATTCAAACAATTATAATTTAAAATTTCCAAAATAAAAATTGAAACGTTCTCGTGGATTAAAAAAATATTCGTTATATAGATATATGATGGAAAAGAATTACCTGATGGGAGGCAGGTTTGAATGTTACATCACGGCCACCGGCGGCGCATGATGAAAGCGCAGCGGTGGAAGCGGCGACAACCGACGCGACGATAGTGCAAGAGCCTTTCATCTAGGCGATGTCGGACGATACAAGTTAGAAGCAAGAAGCGTAGATCTGTGAGAATGCAATGGACGAAACCCGACGACGTGCCTTCGCCGGATCTCGACCCGCCTCCGTGTTATAACCCTTCTCTCTTCTTCACGATATTTTTAACTTTTGTGATTAGGCTTTCTTTTCCGGCTTTTATATTATGTGGATTAAAGTACAGAATATTGGGCCGAAAACGCTACCCACATATAACCCGATATAATTTAGTCATGGTAAAAATTAAAATTAAAATATTAATTTAAATCAAATTTAATATTTTAATCATATATTGAATCCACAATTTTTCAATTATACAATTTACTAAAAATCTAATTTTAATTCTCTCGACTTGGATATAGCTCCAGAGTGTAGATCCATTTTTGCTCTTGGAGGTGGATTTTCGTGTGTAAATCTAATCTAACTGATAAAGATGCTTGGATTGCTGTGAAAGTGAAAAGGAGAATTATTTATTTTATTTTATTTGATTGCCGGTTGCTTAAGCTTGACGCGGCTTTAGTCAGTCCATGTCCTATAATTGCGGTAGGTCTAAGATATAGAATCAGTCGTTATTTGATCCCCATTTCACAAAAAAATTTATTTTTTCATAATTTATTTTTAATCACATATTCAATAAAATAATATTATACGTAAATCAAATTTTTTAACCACGCATTCTTCAAAAATCACTATTTAAAAGTGCATTTTTTTCCCTCTAAAAAGAGGACTTAACAAGAGCTCTAAAATAAAATAATTTGCAAAAACTATCTATGTTTGATGAGATTAAAAATAAAATTTTAGTAAATTTTGATAAAAATAATAAAATACGTAATTGAAAATTTATTAATCTTATAAAATATATAATTAAAATTAATTATTAATTTTCACTTTGCCCTTGTTTGATCCCCATTTTTTAAAAATTATTTTTTTTCCTTTTTCTTTTCAATCACACATTTTTCAATAAAATAATATTACTTGTAAATCCAAAATTTTTCCTTAATTTTTAACCACATATTTTTCATCAATTTACTATTTCAAAATACATTCTTTCAAAATAATGTGGCTCAAACACACCATTAGTACAAATTGGTGAAATTGGAAAATAAAATAATATTACTTGTAAATCCAAAATTTTTCCTTAATTTTTAACCACATATTTTTCATCAATTTACTATTTCAAAATGCATTTTATAATAATAATAATAGTAATAATAATAATAATAATAATAATAATAATAGGGCTCAAACAATAGGGACTAAATTTCATATGAATATAATTTTAAGGTTATTTATCATTATAATGATGAAATATCAGTGATGTGACAATTTAGATCGAATAATGTAATATGATGATTCAACCCCCCCTCCCCCTTCTCTTATGAAAATTTACCTGTCAAAACTCATTATTCCACTAAGTTACTAAATCATCAATGTTTCATTATTATAATAATAAATAGCATTGCTTTATAATTTTTTAAGAACATTATGGTTTATGTAATAATAATAAAACAAAAAAATTGTTAATGGCAGCATGTTCTAATAGTCAAAATATTTAGCATTATTGATGTCAAGCATCAATTTATGTAGCAATTTCATGTCATTAAATAATAAGTTCACTTAAATATAATGTCACACAATTCATTTAATAGAATCTATCAGACGTGACCATCTAAACTCATACTTTAGCAGGACTAGTATTAAGTAGCATTCCTCTTTTCATCCTCCTCTGCACTAGCATATCCTATGTTGTGACAAAACCTTAGATAACATGAGAGTAAAGGCTAAACAACGCAAAACTCCTACCTATTGGACATATTGTTGAAACCACCTTATCTTTTAGAAATAGTACAAAAGGTCCCAATTTGAAACCTTTAATGCGGAATACTCCCTATCGTCATGCTGAACCTATCTGTAAATATGTTAAAGTAGTTATTGATGCTGCACATGATGATAAAAATAAGGGTATTAATGTCCACGCATTGTTTTTGCTAAAATATAAACCAAATCAATTCTAGAACTTAAAATTCAATTATTTAACAGTCTAAACCATAATGTTAAGTATTTTTATTTTTTGTTTTATTTAAATTGAGAATATATTCGTCATTTTTAATCTTTGTATTGAGAAAAAAGACAGCATAGACATTTTTTGCCAATTCCAATAGGTATGAGGTTTTGCGCACCATGTCTAATAGGTGAGTGGTTTTGTCCTTTCTATTAATTTTTTCTATTTATTGGGATTTAATTGTAGAACGGACGGAATATGGCGGCAATGGATATTCCTCACTAAAGGTTTCAAAATGGGACATTTTGTGCTATTTTTAAAAAGTATGAGATTTTCAATAGCAAGTCCAATAGGTAAGGGGTTTGTGCTATTTAGTAGCAAATGTTTGTCTAGAAATGTTTTTGTTGGACATCCCATATATCACTCACTCGTGACTAAAACATATCATGTCCCTGCTACCAATTCGTTACAAATTGGGATTTCCAAAACCATTATATAATATTGCATGTTGTGGATCAGACAATCTTTTTTATTGGTTTCTACAACTGTGCACCAGAAAGGAACATCACAATCCATTTGATGCAATCAAAAAATGCGACTTGCGAGGGCACGGCTAGTTCACTTTTATTTATTATTTTTATTTTTATTGCACTTTTGTTAATGACATTTTTTAATTTTTATCTTTTTTGTTTATAGAATAAAAAAATTATACAATTTTGATGCTTTCAAATTTTATTGAACTTGCTGTACTTGAGATTGGAGCGAGATAGACCACAAACAAAATTTGGAGTAAAGGCGTCGAGGAATGTCTGTTTCTTAAATCAGTAAAAACTTGAAGAAAATGTGTCAAGCTATTAACTAATTAAATGTAAATGTAACTGAATAATGTATAATATATGCAGGCTATGACTCTTAATTGGCTCGAGTGTCCTAGTGTGTTTCATATGAATGATTTGTAATAGAAGAGGGACTCCTTCTTTGAACTGTATTAACTAGGATTTAACGATCGAGTTTTAGCAAGATTTATTAATGATGAAGATCAAATCTTGTACTCTAGCTAAATCGGTCATGGGGTTTGGCCCCAAGCCCATTCTTGGGCTGACCGCAAGGCCTATGGGGAGTGAAGGTCAAGCCATATGGGATATATGGAGAGAGAGCATGTGGAGACCTCATGGTTCGAGTTCCCGGGATCATGACAATAGAGTTCGTAAAAGAGCTGCACAAAATTCAAATGCCTTGTGCTCGAGGATAGTCACATTGTATAAATGGATCAAGTCCTCGTCTACATAATAAGATATAGTCAATGTTGGGTTATTTCCTCTTATTAGAAGGAAAGCCCATATTTGAGGTTTTATATTGGGGAAGAGTTCATAAATCAGGTATTAACTATCACTAAATCAATTTTCAGGTCTTAAGTTTGAAAATTGCAAAAATCATGTATTTGTTAATTAATTAATAATTAAATATATTAAAATCACAATTATACAATTCATGGGCACAAATACATCCTTATGAGTCATAATTTATTTACTGATCACATTTTATCAAATTAAATGGTCACAAAATTAAAAAATTTATACGTAACAGTTTATTTCATTGTTACATATCAAAAAAATTGTAGGTCACATTTTATCGATTGGTCACATATTTTCAAGTAGACCAAATAGTTGGTCACATATATCGAAACACCCCACCCCGATCCGATCCACCACCCATACTTGGTCATAAATGACCAAATAATTAGTCACATGCA
>CAIGRN010132553.1:0-10355 GCA_903798345.1 Fraxinus anomala
TTTTAAGTTTTTTTTTTTTTTTGTAAAAATGGTTACTATTTTTAAAATACTTTAAAATTTGTATCAGAATAGTTCAGTGTGCAACACAGAGTATAAGTTATGAGAATTAATTTAAGGAATTTTCTACGTGTATATCAAGATTTATATAATGGATTATATAATACAACAAAGCACTCTACCATTTGACAATTTTAAACACAATCAACTTTTATCATCCAATTTTCCCTCTACATCATATTATGTATTTCGTTAAGTACATTTTTTTTGTACAAATAGCAAAATCTTTTAATTTGAATACTAATTACATCAAACATTGAACATGTCTAATTTAATCCTTGTCTAGTCTAATACAACGTATAAAATGTACCCTGGATGATTTTTAGAAGGATCGAATGCAAGAAAATACTTCATCATTCCCATAAAAATATGTTTGCTTTCTTTTCTCGTATGTCCCAAATTATATATCACTTTTCTTGTAAAAAGTACAATTAATTTCTAATATACCCCATATTTAATGTATCTTATTATAAAAAAATATATATTCATATTTAAATCATTATTTATTGTAAGGGTGTATTAGGAAAAATGTAATAAAAATTATACTTTCAACTATATTAACTATTTTTTCTTAATTTGTGTGAAAATGAAAACAAATCTATATTTGTGTGGAGTAATAGTTATGAATCTTGTGGAATGTGTGAATAGATAAAAATGATTATGATTTAAAATGTGCCAAACATGTATATGGAAAAAGGGTGGTTATGTTGCAACCACAATTTGTTTATTTGATGCACCATATTTTATTTGTAGCATGATTTAAAATTTGCCAAACATGTACATTGAAAAAGGGTGGTTATGTTGCAACAACAATTTTTTTATTTGATGCGCCATATTTTATTTGTAGCTAAGCTCATCAATGTTTGTTCATTGTAGCAAATATTTTTCTTATCTTTTTTTTTTTCGTCAAATTCTTATTTTCAATCTTCTATTAATTAGTACTTCTCGTCATTGACTATAATTTATATCAAAAAGTTTTGTTATCATACTTTGAAATAGAAAAAATATTTTTCTCGTACTTTTAATTTTTATTTTTTTTTGAAATATGACGAAAAAATACGTTATTTTACGTTATTTCAACAATTTTTTTGGACATAAATGATAAAATTGTAATCAAATACAAAATGTGTTAACTAATGGAAAGTTAAAGATACGTATGGCATGAAAAATAGTTAAGAATATAAGTGATTTAATGAATAAAGATTAATAATCTTAAATATAGTTAAAAGGTAGTACAAGAAATAAAAATTATAGTGCGAATATATTTATCCTTTTAAAAATTCATCCCGATGTTGTGGATTCCCATGTGCCCCTAGCTACAAGTTCTAAACCCTTTTTATTTCTATTTTTATTATCAACCGACGCAGGAAACAAGTGATGGTTTGAACAAGGAATCAGATCCTGATTTTTATCAATCAAGTAAATAGAAGTGACAACACAATCAATGAATTGAAAGCTCACATAATTTCTCTTCGAGTTTTGTCACTTTGAAGAAATTTTTTACATATACTTTGACAAAATTTGAAGTGACATGATAAAATAGTCAAATGATATAATGTCGCAAAGCATTATATCAAATTTTATGTAAAAAAATATGACACCGTAGCATAATCATTTCTCTTCAGCATCAAATAATTTACAAAATATAATGTCGCGAAGCACTATATCAAATTTTATGTTAAAAGATATGACACTGCAGCATGATCATTTCTCTTCAGCATCAAATAATTTACAAAATATTCAACCATATATATACTTTCATCTTATTTTCGAGTCCATTTTATTTATCTAGTTACTTACTCGAATATTATAGGCTGTTTGATATAGATTTTTTTAGAATAAATTTTGTAAAAATGATTTTTTGAAGAATTGTAGTTAAAAGTAAAGAAAAATTATTGATCCATGTGCAAAATTATTTTATTATAAAAAATATGATTAAAAATAAATTTAGGGAAAAAATGAGTTTTAAGGAATCTCTACAAATCCAGCTTTATCGTCCCTACTAGTAAACCGCGACCCAATACATGGAAGAATTATTTTTCTCTAAAGTACAAAATTGAAACTTATTCGGAGCACAAAATAGTGTAATATTTTACACTTGAGATGCTTCTCCACTATTTAAAACAGTCAATTTTGTGAGTAATATTGTTATTTTTCCCTTTATTCCAGAAAGGCTGCTAACTATAATAATGTGGGGTTTATGTAATGAGTAATATATTGAACCAATCCTCACAATTCACAGTGCAAATGGTTGGGTTTTAACCAAATCAGCTTTTCGAAAGGGAGAAGTCTTTTAGAAGCAAGTGATTCAAAGAGTGTATCCTAAGTTAGTTAAAAGGACAAGAAAATCTCTAATTTAGTATTTTTTTTTTCACTTATATTTTTTCGGAAAAGTGGTGTTATTCTTACAACTGGAATTTCTTCTTTATCTTTTTGTGGGTTTTTTTTTTCTTTTTTCTTTTTTGGTTGAATAACTAAATTGTTTGAATATGATCCAAAGACACAATTTCATTTGTTATTCTAATCTTGTGCCACTAATTATGGGTAAATGGACGGTTCCTAGTAGACAATTACTATGGGGGCATATGCCACAATAGGTCAATGGAGGTGTGTAAAGGATTTCTAAAGTCGAACATAAGTCTTGATTACAAAAGTAGTTAAACTCGTAGTATGATATTGATATATATTTTTAAAAATATGGTTTAATATGTGATTTTTGTTGAACATAAAAAAATGGGCGCTTATACTCGTAGAATATGTCCATGGGTAATCTGGCGAGATTTAAATACTAAATCGAGTTTTCGAGATTGGTTTAGTTCATCTTGGGTAAAATTTGTAGAATGTTGATATGGTTTAAAATCTATTAGTTTTTATAATTGCTCAAACTCTGCTATCTAAATAATAAACAAATAAATGAATAATCAAGAGGCTAAAACTCAATTATGTTGAAACTTTATAAAATTGAAAATTCATTCAAGCAGTACTTCATGAAAAAATACTAGCTCGCCTCAAATATATTTTAATATAAGATTGTAGTATCAAGCTGTCACAAAAATATTAAGATTGTGTACAATATTTTCAACTTAGAACAACGAACAAATATCTCGCATTTTCACTCCTATCCTTAATATTACTATTAAGTCCATGCTTGGTTCCAAATTTTTAAAACTCATTTTCAACCTTTTATTTTAAGGGACTTGAAATTTTTATCAATTTTTTGACCACATATTTTATTATTTTTTATTAAAATTTACTAAAAATTTCATTTTTAGCTAAACCAAACAGGGGTAAGTGTTGTTCAACCTTACATGTCAAACATTACAATTTATATGATATAACCTTTACTTGAACTTGCAAGGATGCACAAAGTTAAAGTATTGTGTAAGAAAAAGTTCCAAGATAGTTTAAAAATGGCTGAAAGCAAAGAAATCATTCAATGAGCATAATAATAATTTCTGTGAGGCCCAAAGGGCAGACAGAATTCTAGCCGTGAAGTCACTTTTATATTTCTGTTAATTTCTTCCAATTTATGAAATAATTAATGTTTTTTTAGCTGAAAGTTCCGTTGCAAATATTGTAGGAAAAATTTTTTTTTTATTAATTTAATACACTTTTCTCTTAGTGACTGTTGTGGAAGAAATTTATTAACATTAATCGACTGTCAAGATTTAACCTGGTGAAATAATTAAGACTCCTTTTTTAATCGAGTTAGATAGACTGCCAAGATTTGACCTGGTGAAATAATTAAGACTCTTTTTTTAATCGAGTTAGACAGATCGTCAATCTAGAAAGAAGGTATGATCATTTAAGGGGGTGTATTCAATTGAGACTTTTAAGATTTTGATGGACTTTTTTTAAGTGATTTACGTGAATTTCGTGGATTTTTTAAATATTTGTATGAAATTAATGGAAGTCTTTTGTATTCATTTTAAAACNGTGTATTCAATTGAGACTTTTAAGATTTTGATGGACTTTTTTTAAGTGATTTACGTGAATTTCGTGGATTTTTTAAATATTTGTATGAAATTAATGGAAGTCTTTTGTATTCATTTTAAAACTTTTATGGACTTTTGTAGAATTCAAAAGATTTTTGAAGACTTTCATTTAAAATAAAATTCATGTTGAACTAGTACAATATTGTAAAATTATGATATACGAGGTGGTGGTTCTCACAATTCCCCTTCTCTTTCCCCATACATATAATATAAAAAAATTATTTAAAAAAGAATAAAAATTTAAGAACTTGATTAAATAAATAATAATAATAATAATAATACATAAAAAATAAATTTAATATTCATTATTATTAATATAATATACCTTTAAAGAATAAATAAAACTCGAAAGACTTTTGAAGATTTAAGCCCTTAATAAATAAGTAATAATAATAATACATATAAAAAATAAAATTAATATTCAGTATTATTAATATAATAAACTTTTAAAGAATAAATAAAAAATATATATTTAAATTTAATTATAAATTAGTCTATGTAAAATTATATAATTTAATTAAAAATATATTTTTTTTTTCATAAATTGAATGAAAAAAAAAAGGGTTATAAGAATACAATTTAATTTTTTTTCCATATAAAATAAAAATAAACAATAAGAGAGAGAAAAGGAAAAATAGAAACTAATATAACCAATAGAAAAAAAAATTAATCACAACTCTAATGTTCAAAGAACGGAAAAGGAAAGAGAAATATTGAAAAAAAATATATTTTCATTAATTTATTTATTTTTTTAGTAAAATTTTCCCAAATCCTTGTGAGTAATGAAAGACAAATTTTAAAATTTTATTTTAGTTCTTTCTGTTTAAAAGTTAGTATCATGGATACTTTTAAAAAACCTTTAAAATTCATTAAAATTTGAATACCCCAAGACTCATAAATACTTCTAAATTTTTTTAATTGAATATATCGTAACTTTTAAAAACCTTTTAAAGTCTATAAAACTTTCAATTGAATATACCAATATTTTTATAGAGTCTACCTTGAATACTCATAAACTTTTTAAAATTTAAAGAGATTTAAAGTCACAATTAAATATGCCCCTAATTGAATAATAAAAGATTAAGATCTGATAAAATTTTGTGTTTTAAGAAAGAAGAGTTAATTATACATATGGTGTATCCCTGTCAAAAACAAATGTTTGAAATCATATATATTGTGAAATAGTGGCTAAGTAAATAATTACTAAGTGAAATTAATATGTAAGGGAAGTAGTGAAAAAAATTCCTTTTTGGTGTTAGGACTTTTTTGGAAATATTTTTAGTGAATTAGTATTGTTTTCAAATAAAAACCAACTATGAGTTATCATATTATGTATGTATGAATGAATATAATGATTTGATACGAAATTCAAATTCGATATGTTTGGCAATAAATTACAAAATCTCGATGATCTCTATACTTAATAAATAAATAATTGACTTTAAAATTATCTACCTTTCACCCAAACCAAAATATATGCTTCGACAAAAAGCAAGCAATAAAATCGTGCAGAGATAATATGGTTATTATATATATATGCACATATCTTCCTTAGTTATTTACTATGGTTGCACAAATACAATATAATGGAAATACCATATTTACATGCTTGGAGTGTTGGTGCATTATAAACATTTGAGAATTGTCACACAATCAATTCGAGGCATAAATTTAGATAATATTTGTTGCCAAGATAGATAATTAATTTGCAAAGGGAGCTATATTATATGTCCCCTTTGATTATGTTGCAAAATATTTATATTTGGCATATAAGTTAAACGAAAGAAGGTTATATATGTTGCAAAATATATGCTTCGAAATATACGGGAACAGCTTATATTAACATACGCATACGTATATAGATACAGAATCCTTCTGCATGTGTATACGCGAATACAAAAATAGGAAAAAAAAAAAAAAATTACTGAAGGGGAGAGAGCCTTGGGTGGGTTCCCGTGTGTGGAGTTGTGGGCGGTGGGGTTATTTGAGAAGACTTAAACATCACGATAGTGAAGAGTGAGTGAAGAGCGAGTGAGGAGTAAAAGACAGACAGCTTGCAATGAATCAAGAATTTCACCTACCATATTTCCTTTCTTTTTAGCCTCTTCTTCTCTCTCTCTCTCTCTTCTTCACAACCCATTTTCAGTTTCATTTCTCCCTCTCCTTCTGCTTCCTTTCTCACTGTAGAACAGGCTCTAGTAATGGAGGAATGATAGGATAGGGGTTTGGGTTTTTTTTGTCCTTGTTTTGTTTCTTTAAAGCTTTTACTCAGACTGGGGCCTGGGCTCTTCTTGTTTGCCTTGAAATTTGTGCCCAAGAAATATAATTCTCAATTCCTTTGTTAATTGTCATTGGAGTTTTTGGGTGAGAAGATTTTACTTTGGTGGGGTTTAAGAACAGGTTTGGCTCTGCTTTTTCTATGCTCTCTCTCCCATTCTGTAACATGAACTTGTTTTTCTCTCACTTTCATGAGTGCAATTTACATATTCCATGCAAATTTTGTTCTAAAATATGAGCTCTTCCTTGCCTCTCTGTTTTCCTAGGGAAGAAAGATTGAAAAATTGATAAAGTTTTGAGTCTTTTCCAGTATTTCATTTGTTTTACCTTCAAATTTGCACAAAATTTGTTTTTGTTAAGGAATTTGCTAAATTTTTCTGTGTTGTCAAGTTTGATTTTTCCAAGAAAAAATGGGAAAGTTTGAGTTTTTATGACCCTTCGTTTCTGTTTTCAAATGAGGCCAAACAAGAAGCTGAGCAACAAATTGAAATATTTTGTTCCTTTTTTTTTTAATGTCTTTTACAATTCTTGAAATGCGTAATCTTATCTTGTATTTCTTCAACACACCATTTTCATGAAATATACTGTATTTAATAACCAATTCTCTCTTTTCATTGCATGATAATTAGTGTAGAGGAAACTGAGTTCTCTCTGAATTTTGGGTTCTTCAGATTTTGCCTTTGCAGACACAAAACTTCAAGGTTTGTTTCTCATTTCTGCATTTGAATACTTAAAATTTATGGTTTTGGCCATAGAATTTTGTCGGTGCTCTCTATTTCAAGTCCAATGTTCACATTCAATTTTTTTCCACTTTTGTTGTTTAAGATTGTCTCTGATTTGCAAAAGATTTTCAGATTCTTAGTGTATTACCTTAAATCTTAGATTACTATATACAAGAATCCAAATTTCTTAATTTACTGTCTGAATGTGTGTGTTTTTGTGCATATATAAAAAAAATTTCTAAATTTTTTATTTTTATTTTCTTTCAGGAAAAAATTGTGGAAAGAATTTTAGAAGTATAGAAATGACAGGTCCAAATTGCATGGATGAAAATGACTGTGGAAACTTGTTTGATCAAATTGACGACTTGATTGAGTTCCCCCCAGACAATGAGTATGGTGATGGCAGCCTTGTTGACTCGGGCGATTGCAAGGATTTTGCGAGCATTTGGAATGATCCCTTGCCGGATTCAGACACCCTTTTCTTCAATAGCAAAAGCAACGCCGTTACTGATCTATCCGCTGAACTCTGTGTTCCGGTGAGAATCAGCATTTGGCATATAACTGTCATGAATTTCCCTAAACAAGTTAACTCTTGCTAACTGCTTGTTCAAAATTTTTGCGACTTTCTAACCATATGCAATTGGTAATTTGTCAAATCATGTACCGTTGGACCAGTTATTAGTTTATGCAATCAGTGAAGTTTGTCGAATCACATACTGTGGGGCTAGTTATTAGGTTATGTGATTGTATCAAATTCAAATTTCTGTCTAGCTGTCTTAATCTCTTGGCAAGGTAGTGGCTGTTAGGTGCAACATCTCACTTATTCTCCCCACCTGAAATTAGGTATGAAAAACGAAAAAAAGTAGAGGAGGGAGGATCTAGGTGGCAGTCATGGTGCTATTGAAATTACGGCTTAGCACTTTTAATTGCTATGCATTATCATGAATAGGAGTTCTTATAAGATTGTAATGTAGTTATGCCACGTTGGCGATACTGGCTGTCACATTCTTGGCATTTACTATATTTTGATTAACCATTTTAGAACCAGCTTTTTTGGGTTCTATATAAACTTTTTCATGCTAATTTTAAAATCTGAAGCAGTAGGACAGTTTCAGTTTGACATTTGAATTATATAATTTTGTTTCAAATTCAAATATTTATGAGTAGGGTAAGTATCGTCCACCCTATCCACACATTTGGTTTTTTATGAATTATATATATGTACATTTTAAATCCAAATTCTTAAGGTGTTAACCAAGTTTATAAATCCTATTTTTCCATACTTGGGTTCTTTCTCAATGTACATTTTCAAACTGCTAGCACAGTTTCGTCTGTAACTATCTGTTACTTCTCTTCTTTGAGTTAGGGCGGTGAGGCACGAATACCAAATAAATCGTGTATTCATGTAAATCTTTACTTCATAGCTGCTAGGTGAGGTTATAATTTCACGATTTCCATCTTTGAACACTTTTACGCTCTCGCTGAACGGGTGAGGGATTGGTATTTTAATGTGAGATGCCGTGACATGAAAATCCTGTAGCTCTTTTCATGTGGAAGTTACTGAAACTTCATGTGTGCAGTTATGAATTAGCACACTAGCACACGATATTTCATCACATGTTCAATTGGCTAATACTTTCCATTAACAGTGCCTCTTTTCTTGATTAAATGAATGGAGTATACCAATTCTGTTGTGCCAGCGTTGATTTTCAAATAAATATATGATGTTATATCTTACGCTCATCTGATTATTTCTCTTAATCGTGCCTTGCTCTCGTGCAGTATGAGGATATCGTACAGCTGGAATGGCTTTCTACATTTGTGGAGGACTCGTTCTCTGGTGCGGACTTGACTCTAGGAAAGGAGAACCTTCGTGTTGACAAGAAGCCATTGCACCAACAATTCCTGACCTCCAGCCCGGTTTCAGTGCTAGAGAATAGCAGCAGCAGCAGCAGTAGCAGTTCCTGCTCAGTTGGGAAGACTATGCCCCTCGACCTGAGGCACCGTGGTCCACATCGTGCCCGGAGCAAACGTCCACGCCCTGCAACTTTCAATCCCCGAGCAGGAATTCAACTCATTTCCCCTTCATCCTCCATTGAGACCCCACAGCCGGTTGTCACTCCAGTCGTTTCCTCAGAATCTGAATATTTTGCAGAATCGCAGCCTACGGAAAAGATTATGAAACCGGTTGGAGCAGAACAAAAGAAGAAAAAGAAAATCAAATCATTTGTGCCTGTTGGTCCTACGGAAATGAATCAGAACCCTCCAGCACAAGCAGTTAGAAAATGCATGCATTGCGAGATTACCAAGACTCCACAGTGGAGGGCTAGCCCAATGGGTCCCAAATCCCTGTGCAATGCTTGTGGCGTTCGCTACAAGTCTGGCCGCCTTTTCCCAGAATACCGTCCAGCTGCAAGTCCTACATTTGTTCCGTCATTGCACTCAAACTCACACAAGAAAGTTATCGAGATGAGAACCAATGGTGGGGCTGGAATCACAGCAACCACCATCAAGTCAGAATCTGTTTCAAACACCTCCCTGTCACATGAGTGATGGAAAGAAGCTATCCTTGTGCAAACTCTTGGTTTTTAGTCTCATATTATTTTCTTGCAGTTGTTTCGTACCTATGTTCATTGGTTCTTTGTACAGAGATGTAATGTGGAGCAGGAGCCACAATAGACCTTATTATAATTTGTAGGGAGGAGGAATGAGATGAGAGCTTCGAAAAGTCTAGTCGATAAATCGAGTTTAGGACTAGGGCGAGCTTTTAGTCTTGTTTAGGTCTTTATTATTAGCAGTTTTCTGATCAGTATTATCTATTTCTCTGTCTGTTCTGTTTCCATGTCATGGGAATTCTTTTTGCAGTTAAGTTGGAATTTTGAAATGTAAGAATCAAAATTATGTGTTCACTCTCTCTCTCTCCCTGCTTTTTGCATTTCTAAACACACTGATTGTATCATTTTTTGAACCGTAAAGCTTTTGTTTCTAAACTCTTCGTGACAATCGATGATTCTAATTTATCTAACGATCTCTTCCAATAAAGCTAGACTTATTCTCATAAACGACATTCATATATTCCTAGCAAGAATCCTAATATATAAATATGCATTAACATTCAAGAATATCGCAAAACGATTATATAAAGTATAGAAGTGTATTTGTGTTAGCCCCTTAAAGGCTGACATGTGCAGAGGCATGGGTACGCCTTGCCCTCATGCTGGATCTGCACACTTTGGTTCTCGGGAGCAAGGTAACTGTGGAGTTCAGCTGAGCTGAGTCTACTAATTCGGATGTCATAACTCGG
>CAIGRN010132572.1:0-11148 GCA_903798345.1 Fraxinus anomala
AAGCCACCATAATTAAAACTCAAACAGTCAAAAAATTAGAGAAAAATCGACTCCCAACGGTCGTTTTGGTGCAGGGGGTCCTCATGGTAGCGCAGGTGCGCTACCATTCTTGGGTAAGAAATTTTCCAATCAGGCGCGGGGGCGCCTATTTTTTTTTTATCATTCTCATTTATTATTCCATACTCAATTTTTAATTCTTTGAACAACATTACAACAACAACTCGTGGTTCTGAATTGAAAACAAAAATAGTCATAAAATAAATAAAAACTTCATGAAAAAAGAACTCATGGATCTCGATTACTTGTCGAATAGAAAGTTAGTCCAACATTTCATTATAGTTGCTCAAGTTTGTCTCTTATCCTTTCAAAACTATTTTTCCTAAGTGCTCATTTTCAATAATACATTTACACAATAAAATATTATACATGTAAATCCAAATTATTTTCTACTTTTTAATCATACACTCTCAAAAAATTTACTATTCAAAACAATACTTTTCCAAAAAAATGGCCACCAAATATGGGCTTATTCCTAACGACAAAATGAAACATTATAGATTAGTAGTTTGGGATCCAATTAGCAATTGAGACAGTAGTTGGGGGACCAATGGCGCAATTTTGTTTGGTGGCTTAAATCCTAACGACAAAATGAAACATCATAGATTAGAAGTTTAGGATCCAATTTGCGCTTGAGATAGCAGTTGGGGGGCCAATGGCTCAATTTTTCGCAAAGCATATAGAAATTGGCAATGCCGCATGAGGAATGGCAGATGAAAACATAGAGGATTAGGGATCTTGCGAGAATCATACCAATAGACCAAACATCCTTTCAATTGCATGTCATTAAAGTTTTAATGAAGTAAAAATTTCTCTCACCCAAAAAATATTTTTTTTTTCTAAGAACGTTGGTTTTCTTTAAAAAAAATTTCCAGATTTAGCCCTTGTTTGAACTCCATCTTTCAAAAAATGCATTTTTTTTCAAAACTAATTTTCAATCACACATTGTTTCATAAAATAATGTTACACATAAATCCAAAAATTTTCCTTATTTTTTAACCACATATTCTAAAAAAAAAATCACTATTCCCAAAACATTTTTCCTTAAAATTTCATTTTAATGGAGCACAAACAGGGGCTTAGTATTGTGGGAATTGAACCGGGTTCAGTATTGATGCTCCCATAATTTGTGAAAAACGTGTTAGCCAAATGCGATTTTGTTAAATCACACTTTAAATCGGATTACGACACGTTGATAGATCTTGGCTGTTGGTTTGAATTTTGGATGGTTCTATTACTATTGGCATTCTCGGCTTTTGGCTTTAGGGTTTTCATTTTTCTGTTCTCTTCGTAAGAGCGTCATTTTTTAGGGTTTCTCTCCGTGTTCTGATCTCTCTGTAATTCCTCCTCAAATTCTTGATTTAGGAAAGCAATTTGTAATATTGTAGCCTCCTTTGTGATGATATTCTGAGTGAATATCTTTTAGGAAGTGTTTGTGCTTCTGGCTTGATGTTTCTGGGGTTCTGAAGTGATCATTTGTCGTTCGTGTAGATCGATTGTTGTACTTTGTGAGAGATAAGTGTTCTGTATCTTTTCTTTGTGATTGACTGAATATTATTGTAACCTTTTTGTTGCCATTTTGGGCATTATAGTGGAACTGAGCATAATCCAACTTTTGGATGCTCAACGGAGGTCACCGAACCTCCGGGGCTTAGGCTAAAATATATCGATTATGTTCTTTTAATTTTCTGCACTTTATTTTTATAGAATGTTTTGATATTCTTGTTTCTTGATCTAATATCGTCTATTCTTGGCCTTAGAGTGGTATCAGAGCCATTAAACTGAGGAGCAAGATACTTGGTTCTTGGAAAAGTTGGGCTGATCTGAAATGGATCTAAATTCTTGGAATTGCTGTTAAAGCAATATTACTTAATGTCGAGTTTTAAACTCGATGGGTGAAATCTTTCTAAACCTTTGTAAAGTTCATTTTTCAAATACTTAGGGTTTCTTGATTTTTCCCTTGATTTACCGTGCACTAAAAATTTCATTGATCTTAGTCTTTGTTCAAAGGCTCTTACAAGGCCTTGGGAATTGGGAATCTGAGATTAATCAAGTACGAGCGTGCACCTGGAGAATTTTGCTGGAGGAATCTGTGAAACATTATTTTGAGATCTCTGTTACTGTTTTTCTTTAGTGTTTTAATCTCAAAATTCTATGCAAGTGTCTGATATTTGAAAATCTTGTTCTACTGAGTGTATTACTATGATTTCTGTTTGCCACCAAGTCTGCACTCTTGCTGCTCTTTGCATATTTGTGTTAGTTGTCTTCTGCTTGTGTGACTTACTTGACTTTAACATGGCTTCTGCTAAATTTGAAGTAAGCCAGTTTGATGGAAAAATTGATTTCAATTTATAGAGTCAAAAAATGAGGGTTATCTTAATGTAAATGAGATGTATTAAGACCTTAGATGATAGTTGGCCTGCTGAATTAATTCTTACAAAGAAAGCTGAACTTGAAGAAGTTGTTTTGAATACTATTTTCTTGTACTTATTTGAAAATGTGATAAGAAATATTGGTGAAACTAAAATTGCCTCTGAATTGTGGACCAAATTTCATGCAAAGTATGCGACCAAGACTACTCCAAATAAGTGCTTATTATTAAAACAATTCTTTTCTTTCAAAATGGACCCCTCAGTTGATTTGGATGAAAACTTAATGTTTTCTTTTAAAACAATTCTTTTCTTTCAAAATGGATCATTCAGTTGATGTGGATGAAAACTTGAATAGATTTACAAAACTTATCCAAGATTTGGCTAACCGTGATGGAAAACTTTCAAAAGATCAGATAGCTATAGTCTTGTTAAACTCCATTAGTGACAGATATAGAGACATCAAGATTGCTTTAGAGTATGGTAGGGAAGAACTTACTACTGATATAATAATAAATTCTTTAAGGAATAAGGCTCTAGAGCTAAAATCTAATTCTAATAATAATCTTATTGGAGATGGTTTGTTAGTAAAAGGGAAATTTTTTGGTAAATCAAATTATCATCCTAAGCCTTTTATTGAAAATAAAAACAGATTCAATGATAAGCATAAGTCCAAAGCTAAGACTAAAGGTAAGAAATGTTATTACTGTGGGAAGTTGGGACATTTTGCCAAAGACTGTTTTAAAAAGAAAAATGACTTGAAAGATAACAAGTTTGAAGGATGGAGTAATGCTTTAGTGTATAATAGAGCTAAGTCTGATTCTGGCTTGGTCCTTGTTAATATGGAAAAACAACTGAATGATGAATGGATTCTTGATTTTGGTTGTTCCTTTCATATGTGCCCAAATAAAGATTTTTTCCTTGATTTTAAAAGGACTGTTGGGGGGCAAGTGATAATGAGAAACAATTTTACCTGTAAAATAAGAGGAATATAGATTATAAAATTGTTATTGGAAAATGGAAATGTTCAATTTCTTAAAGAAACTAAATCTATACTTGACTTGAAGAGAAACTTGGTGTCCTTAGGTATGTTAGATGATATGGAGTTTAACATAAATATGGGTCAATGGCATATTAAAATTCTTAGGAGCAATGACTTAATCATAAGTTCCCCTAAGAGACATGTTCTCTATTTTTTGAAAGCAAAACTTCTGCTTGGCTTAACTGCTTCTCCTGTATCTGAACAATTTACACTTGCAAAATTATGGCATGATAGGCTTGGCAAAATTGGCAAAAACTTTAAGCCCCTGTTTGACACCCATTTTGGGTGAATTTTTTTTTTTTTTTAAATAGTGATTGATGGAAGATTGTGTGGTTAAAAAGTAAGGATAATTTTTGGATTTATGTGTAATATTATTTTTTTAATAGAATGTGTGGTTGAAATGAAGAAAAAGAAATAGAATGAGAAACAAATGGGTGTCAAACATGGGCTAAATTTTTTGCAATCAAAATGAGTTTTTGGAAAACAAAATCTTGGTGATTTTGGTTCTTGTGAAAAATGTATTATAGGGAAACAAGTCAAACTACCTTTTCCAACTGGAATTTATAAATCTAAAAAAATATTGGAATATTTACATGCTAATTTGTAGGGTCTTGCTACTGTGTGTACTCTATCTGATTTTAAGTATTTTTTGCTAATCATTGATGATTATTCAAGAAAAAATTGGGTATTCTTATAAAAACTAAATATGAAACATTTTCAGCTTTTAAGAACTGGAAAACCCAAATTGAAAATCAAACTGAACACAAGATAAAAATTTTGAGGACTGACAATGGTTTGAAATTTTGCAATCATGAATTCAACAATTTTAGTAAAGAAAATGGTATTTTGAAACATAGAACAGTTAGTTATATTCCTCAACAAAATGAAATAGTTGAAAGAATGAATATGACTCTATTAAATAAAGTTAGATGTATGTTACGAAGTTCTGGTTTACCAAAATTGTTTTGGGGTGAAGTCATTAAAACAGCTGCATATCTTATTAATAGAAGTCCTACTAAAGTTTTAATTTTGATGTACCTGAATCTGTATGGTCTGATGGCTCTGTGAATTATTCTCATTTAAATGTTTTTGATTGTGCTGCATATGCCCATTAAAATATTGGAAAACTATCCTAGATCTCATAAATGTGTTTTCTTGAGTTATGATGATCATGTTAAAGGCTACAGGTTGTGGGTTAAATATGAAAAGGGGTATAGAGTCATTGTTAAAAGTGATATTATTTTCAATGAGTCTTTAATGCCCTGGTTAGAAGGAAGAGATAAAGTCTTGATTGACAAAGATGTTCAAATTGAGGTGGAGCCTCCTTAAATTGAACCTGCTAATCCTGTACCTCTAGTATATGAAACTGGTATTGAACCTGACGTTGAAATTGATCAGATTGATGGATCTGATTCTGCTGCTCTCCCTACTGATGAGTATCAACTCACAAGAGATAAGGAAAGGAGACATATCAGACTTTCTACTAGATTTTGTTTCATTTTTCACTTATCAAGAACAATTTGAAAATGAGACGTACTTTTATGATAATGCCATTAAGTGTAAGGAAAGCTGCCATGGAAGATGAAATATCTTCACTTTTGAAAAACAAAACTTGGGAACTTGTTAAGAGGCCTAAAGGGCAGAAACTGATTGACTGTAAGTGGATTTATAAAATAAAACAAGGGGGAGGAGATAATAAAAACATTAGATACAAAGTTAGACTTGTTGCAAAAGGTTTTACTCAAAAAGAAAGTGTTGATTACAGTGAAATCTATTCTTATGTTGTGAAATACTTCACTGTTAGATGTTTGCTTGCTTTAATTGCTCATTTTAAATGGGAACTTGATCAGTTGGATGTTAAAACTGTCTTCTTATGTGTTGATTTAGATGAAGTTATTTACATGAAATAACCTGTTGGTTTTGAAATTGGAAATCCTGAAAATACTGTTTGTCTATTAAAAATTTTTTTATATTGATTAAAGCAAGCTCCAAGACAATATTATAAGAGATTTGATACTTTTGTTCTAAAACTTGGATTTAGAAGAAGTTAATTTGACACTTGTTTATATTTTAAAGGAAATGGAGGTGAAAATTCTCTTTATTTAGTTCTCTATGTGGATGATATGTTGCTTGCCTATTATGATAAATCTGAAATTGATGATATCAAGTTAAAATTGAAGTCTGAATTTGAAATGAAAGACCTTGGTACTGCTAAAAAAATATCAGGCATGCAAATTTGGAGAAATAAATAGAAAGACATGCTATTTTTGAATCAACATGATCATGTGATTAAAGCTTTGAAAAAATTTAACATGTATGATTGTAAACCTATAACATTACCTCTTACTAATCATTTTAAGCTTTCTTCTGAGTTCTGTCCCAATTCTGAAGAAGAGTATGCTAGAATGTCAAAAATACCTTATGCAAATACTGTTGGTTCTGTTATGTATTTGATGATTTGTACTATACATGATCTTACTTTTGGTATTAGCATATTGAGTAGGTTTATGAGTAACCTAGGGGAAGAACATTGGAATACTTTAAAATGGTTGTTTAGATATCTAAAAGGCACATCTAACTTGAGAGTTTAATGTTTAAATCAAGTAAAAATGGTGTAACATTAAAGGGATATACTGATTTTGATTTTGCTGGAGATAAAAATAATAGGAGATCAACAACTTCTTACTTTTATACCTTATGTGGTACTGTTGTTAGTTGGAAATCTCAACTTCAAAGGGTTGTTGCATTATCTTCTACTGAAGCAGAATATATTGCTGCCACTGATGCAGTGAAAGAGGGAATTTGGTTAAATGGGTTGATGTCTGAACTTGGTTTTACTGATAATGATGTTATGTTACTGTCTGATAATCAAAGTACTATTTATCTGAGTAAAAATCCTATGTTTCATGACAGAACTAAGCATATTGATGTTAAATATCATTTTATAAGAGATATCATTTCTAAAAGGATTCTTAAAATTAGAAAAGTTTCAACTCATCTTAATTCATCTGATATGGGAACTAAAGTAATTCATTTGAATAAGTTTTTAAATCGTTTGAAACTGTTATCTGTTGAATCTTTGTGATGTATGAACAGGTACTTTACAGCAAATGAAAATTGCTTGAGATTATGTTCTGGACTACAATATAACCCAAATTCTGGTAGCAAGGTGGAGATTGTGGGAATTGAACCGGGTTCAATATTGTTGCTCCCAAAATTTGTGAACAGCCTGTTAGCCAGATGCGATTTTGTTAAATCACACTTTCAATCGGATTGCGACACGTGGACATATCTTAGCTGTTGGTTTGAATTCTGGATGGTTCTATTATTATTGACATTCTCGACTTTTGGCTTTAGGGTTTTCATTTTTCTGTTCTCTTCATGAAAGTGCCGTTTGTGAGGGTTTCTCTCTGTGTTCTGATCTCTCTGTAATTCCTCCTCAAATTCTTGATTTGAGAAGGCGATATATAATATTGTAGCCTCCTTTGTGATGATATTCTGAGTAAATATCTGTTAGGAAGTGTTTGTGCTTTTGATTTGTTGATTCTGATGTTCTGAAGTGATTCTTTGTGCTTCATGTAGATCGATTGCTGTAATTAGGAAGTGTTTGTGCTTCTGGCTTGATGTTTCTGAGATTATGAAGCGGTCCTTTGTGGTTTGTGTAGATCGATTGCTGTACTTTATGAGAGATAAGTGTTCTGTATCTTTTCTTTGTGATTGGCTAAACATTATTGTAACCTTTTTGTTACCATTTTGGGCATTATAATGGAACTGAGCATAATCCAACTTTTGGATGCTCAACGGGAAATGTAGGTGTTAGAAGTGGTCACCAAACCTTCGGGGCTTTGGCCGAAATATATCGATTGTGTTCTTTTAATTTTTTGCACTTTATTTTTAGAGAATATTTTGGTATTCTTGTTTCTTGATCTGATATCGTATATTCCTAACCTTACAAGTATAAATTGTCAGTCACTTTTATATTTATTTCTTTTTAGGTTTAAGAGCATCTCCAATTGTAATATAAAATTGGGTGCAAATTGATGTTTCCTAAATTATTTTTATTAGAGTTAGAAAAAACTTCCGAATTGAATCGGACTCGAATCGAATAGAGTAGTTCGATTCAGTTCTTCTTAAACTGAATACCCGAATGGGTATCAGAATCAATAATTAATAAGTTTGGTTCTATTCTTGGTTCTAGATCCATAATCGAATAATCGAATCTCCTTAATTTTTTTAATTTTTCTTTATAATAAGCCAAATTACTTTAATTTTTTTCCTAAATAAATTTGTTAACTAATTAATTGAGCCCAAAAATATTATTTTCCTGTTTCATTTTTTCTATGGGCAGCTTGACAATTACTTCATTGCACTATCTGGCGCAATATTAAATTTATTCTCTATAACGATTCCTAAAAATGTGCTCAATCTCTACGATGAAATAAAGTAATCGTTGACGGTTAACTTTATTAATTATAGACAATGGATTTATTTAACCACTAATTGTTGGACATCAATCAGGGGAGACAATTGGGAACCTTATTGAAAATTGCTTGGTTGATTGGGGAATGAGTTTGTAGAGTTTTTTTGTGTGACAAATCAAGCAATTGATGATTAATTTAAATGGTTAGTAAGTATTAGCAATACGTAAAAATATTTTATTTGTATAACGTCTAATATATATTTCATTTTTATATAAATTTTAAGGGTTGAAGCAAATGAATTAATGAGATGGATTCACCAATGTTTTAGTGTTATTATTTACTTTTTAGTAATTTTTATATATTGGTGAATATATCTTATTAGAAAACTTGTTATTTGTATATTTTTAAATTGGATTACATTATTTTGTTAGAATTAATGTAAGTATTATGTAAGAGTTAAGATTGATCATGTCATTAGTTGAATTAATGTAGTATTGTTGTAAATGTTAAAAAAATTATTTATGATATGGAATCGAATGAAATCGAACTGAAAGGAACAGAATCAGTTTGATTCCATAAATAAATTTAGATCCGACGATTCCACTTACTAAACACCCTAAAATTCTGGTTCAGTTCGATTCTCATGTCCAACCCTAAGTTTTGCATCCTCATTTATATTTCGGTGGATTTAAATTTAAATTTTGCTCCAATAGAAATATCTAAATCGATTTTTTTTTACCTCTTGTGGATGTACATTTTTTTTAATGCTAGAAAATGCAATTTGCATTTTTCTTTGCCTTTCACCATTAGAAAGGTTTCGGTCATTTTGAAAATTTAAATCACAATTTAGATCTATTTTACGCTATGAATGGAGATGTTCTAATGAAACAAACTGTAACAAAAGTTGATAATTATCTCTTTGAAAGATTTCCAAAGTTTGTAAAATTAATCCCAAAGATTTTTTTGTACAAATAAGATAGGTAGCCATTTTCAGTTGATTTTTAAAAGAATTCTGCCTATTATGCAGTAAAGAGGCCACTGCAATCTTTTTACAAATCCTAGCAAATTTACCAATTTGCCCCTCCGCAAAAAATTCATTCTGAGTGAGACGAATGACAATTCTATCTTTATGCTTCTTGTGCAGTTAGAATATATTGCACCACTGGGTCCCACTAACAAGAAAAAAGGTCAAAAAAAATTGAATTCTCTTTTGGACTAAAATGATTACCAGAACCAGACATGGCATAATATAAAGGGAACAATACATAACTCATACAAATAAGATTTGCATTTCAAAATTAACAAACTTGTCAAATTATTTCAAAATTTAAGTATTAATTCCAATTAATAATATATATAATATATTATTAACTGGAATTAATTATCCTCTCCCAACTAATGATATTCCCACTCCCACTAATTAATAATATATCAATTACTAATATCCCACCCTCACCCACCCCACCTTACCTTTAAAATTTTTTCAAAAATTGAAAACTATTCTCTTAATTACACCCCACCCCAACTTGTAAAAAAATTTCAAAAATTAAAAATCTTTTATGGAGATTACACATTACCCCGGAACTACTTCCATAAACCCCACCCGAATCTTTTTTTTTTTTCAAAAATTGAAAATTTTTCTTGAGATTACATCGTTCATCCCAACTTGCAAATTTTTTTTTTCAAAGATTAAAAATCTTTTATGGAGATTACACCCTACTCCGGAACAGCCCCCGCCCCACTGAATCATCCTAAATATGTGACCAACTGTGTTATCTATGATCTTTTTTTTTATCAAACGTGTTATATGTGACTAACTGTAACCAAATTTGTCTTCAGTGTGACTGTCTATAATCGATAAATATATTAAGGTCACAACATTATAAAATTTATGGTCACAAATTACAAATTTTTTAGGTTATAAGTTATTTTTCTTCAGTGTGACCGTCTAATTTGTGACGATATGTAATAAAGTCACTAACTTTTGTTATCTATGTGACTAATTGTGATCAAATTTATCATTAATGTAACTGTCTGTAATCAAATCAATCTTAACTGTGACACTATGTGACCAAATCACAATCTATCACAATTAACACAGATTGGTCACTACCCGTCACAATAAACATATGCTCGATCACATAGGGTCACGACAAATAAATCTACACACGCAGCAAACCAGCATCACAATCTACCACTAGTCACCACCACAAATGTATCATAACTACCACCTTCAACTCAAATTCACGACAATAAATATTATTTTCAGTTACCCGTTTTATCTGTGACTAACTGTAGACAAATTTATCTTCATTGTGTCTGTTTGTGATCATGTCAGTCTAATTTGTGACTGTATGTAACTAAGTCACGTACAGACACCACCATCACTCCCAACAATGTCAAGAACCAAACGCGCACACCCTACCACAACCACATGCACCACCAGCAACATCTTATTTATTCATTGGTGTTAGGAATTTGAGGAGGTGATATGACATGATATGAAGTATAGATCGCACAAAGAAAAACAAGATTAAAAGAAAGCAAATAAGAAGAAAAGAATCGTCAGAGAAATCGAATATATTATTGACAACTAATGGAGAGAATATTACAATTCAGCAACTAAATGTCTAATAAACTGAATGAAGAGCCTAATATTTATAGGAGAACCGTCCAAAACCCTAAAACATGGAAATTGGGTCAAAAATCCCGTAAAATCGAANACCGAGTATCTTATTAATGACAACTAATGGAGAGAAAATATAATTTCTGTTATAATGTACTAATAAACTGAATGAAGAGCCTAGTATTTATAGGAGAACCGTCCAAAACCCTAAAACATGGAAATTGGGTCAAAAATCCCGTAAAATCGAAAAATAAGGAAAAAGATTACGGCCCGTTGCTCGAACGACAAGCCGGCGATTGGCTGTCGCTCGACAAGCGGGCGAAGTCTTCCCTGCTCCAATTTTGCTCATTTCGCTCGAGTGGGAGTCGAGCGATCGTCCATCGCCGTTAATCCGTCTTTTTTTCTTTTTTGGACCTTATTTTGACATCTTCAAACCCAATATTCCACGATGCGAAACCCTAGACCCAATTTGGACCAGATTTGAATCACAAAACCCAAAAATTGAAAAAATGCATTCTATTCCGTTTCTTCGCCCTATCTGTTACTTAGTCTTTTGAAAATCCAGTGACAGTGAACGGAAGAGAGAGAGAGAGAGAGAGATTTGGTTATTATCAACATTCATGATTTCATTTG
>CAIGRN010132588.1:0-24754 GCA_903798345.1 Fraxinus anomala
GCCTCTTAGAAACTCCATTAGAAAAACAGAGGCTTAGTCAATGAGAAGGTCTAGGGTATAAAGTAGCTCCTTAGTAGTTCAAAGAAAGTCACTTCTTGACCTGGGGTTGGCTTGAGAAGTAGAGTCGCCAGTTGTTAACAAAGCATGCATTAGATCGAATTTCAATTTTAGTGCCCCCAACATAAACGAGAGTTCTTTCTATGTGGATCACTTCACACAAAACATTGCTTAGGACCAATGGGTCACACGACATGTGAACGATTGACTTTGCAGGTTCCATACTTCGGTCTTTCGTCTATTAAAGTCATTTGTGTAATAAACCATTTTAAATATATTTTAAAAGTGGAAAAGAAGTTAAAAATTTGACTACTTCCCTCTTAAAAAGCTTTTAGTGTATTGTTATAAGAGCTTTAATTCGTATGTACTTCTAAAATTAGAAATATAGTGCTCTTTACTTAAATTAATGTTCATCAATACTCGCCTCATTCTTCCCTTTTCATTGAGCTTTTATTGCTGTTGTCACAAAGAAGAGCTTCTAAAAAAATAAAAGAATAATTATTATTATTATTCTAAACGTAAAATGCATGCTCAATTATGAACATAATAGCTCTTGTGCACAATACCTTCATAAATCATAATAGATTGTACATAACTCCCAACATGGAAATTTACTTCTACCTCTTGCTTCAAAAGAGGATTAACGTAATCATATTCTTACTCAAGTACGTTCATAGCAATAACTGCGAGCACTGAACTTATTTTAAAACTTGAGTTATAAAGACAAAGAATGCTATATAGGTTGTAAATTGAAAATACAATATTTGCACAATAACCCATACGAGACTCCAAAAGTACAAGATCGACTATATTAAAAGAATGAAATAGAATATGAGACTCTAAATTTAGACAATATAGTATTTCAAACGAATGAAAAAGTAACTTGAGTACAAAGTTAGCCATCTTTAGTATAACTAACTACTATGGGTGAACATGGTTCGATTTGAACTGTTTGTGACAAATTTTCAAATTGAACCCTTTGGAATGATTCGAAATTTTTTCAAACGTAACAAAATCACTTCAATTTCTAAACCAAATCAAGCTAAACGACTTTTTTCGATTTGATTCGGTTTAAAATCACGATTTTAGAGACCAAAAAAAAAACATACATCTAGCAAGTTAAATTATAAATATTATTCTAAAATTTCAGTTTAAAACATAAATAGTATCATTTTGATTATTGATGGGTATTTGTGTATGATTTAATTAATTAATTGAGATGAATAATTGTCAAATTGAGTATTGAGTTTAATTTGATTAGGTCTAATATGGATCTATCTTTTTAACCGTGATGTTTTTAGTTTTAATTGGGTTAGATAAAAGTTAAAGTAGTTATTTTCATTTTTTTTGTAAACTTTTTGAAAATGTATACAAAAATTAAAATCTAAACCAAACAATTTCAAAACGGTTATGATCGGTTCAAAATCAAAACGTTGACGAATCCACGTGGACCTAAACCAACCATTAAAGAGGTTTCAGTTCAATTTTGCAATTTGACGATTTCGTTATTCAACCTTACTGACTATTAACAATTTAGTTATAGGTTATCTTTAATTAATTTATTAAGATAAATAATGCTCAATATGTTACAAATTGAAGAAAAAAGCTTTGTTCAATTTGTCAAATATGAGGCCCAAGAAGAAAAGAACAATTGAATTCAAAGATAGTCATATTATTTATCCAAGTACTTCAAATCACTAACAACTACTTTATTTAAAGTTTATTTTAAAATCGACATACAAAGATATATCAAACTTAGTATGTTTCAGAATATACAGTTTATAAGAATGACAAAATATGAGATTTGAAAGAAATAGTTAGAATAAAACGAGAAGAAAAGAAAGTCAAGTTCGAAGTTTGTTGTGTACGTGGATGAATGTCATGTTCTTTGTTACTACTACTACTACTCTCTCTCTCTCTCTCTCTCTCTCTCTCTCTCTCTCTTCTTGACCACAAATAATTAAGAGGGTTTGATTGAAATTCTCTAAAACTTTCGTACTATTGCATTTTTCAACAATATTCGACTTTCAGAAAAATACTTTTTTCATTCC
This sequence comes from Fraxinus anomala, assembly GCA_903798345.1. Classification (NCBI taxonomy): domain Eukaryota; kingdom Viridiplantae; phylum Streptophyta; class Magnoliopsida; order Lamiales; family Oleaceae; genus Fraxinus; species Fraxinus anomala. The sequence goes on from CAIGRN010132588.1 coordinate 2,109, forward strand.
ATAAAGATAAACTTGTCGTATTGTCATACAGATTAAGAAAATTTAATTATATATGTCGAAACTATAAATTTAACTTACATTTTCCTAATATACCTCCAAAATTGAATAATGATAATATATATTTGTTAATAATAAAGTGCATTAAATAAGGGGTATATCAAAAAAATTAAGACATTAATTAAACTCTCAATAAAAAGGTGACGTGTAATATAGTACACATAAAAAAATAAAGCAAGTTTATAGACAATAGAATACTCTATAACATATTCAATGTGATGATAATGCCATTTTTTGCTTTAATATATTTATAGAAATTGATGAATATTCATGCTGTTTTTCAAGAAAGATGTTGATTTGATCGCTGCTTGTTATGATTTTTTTCAAAATTGTTAGAATTGTGTGCCACTTTTTATTTTTTCCCAGTTTCCGAGGTTTATGTTTGTGTTGAAATATGATAACATGCCTTTTAGAGAGAAATAATAACAGTAACAATTTATCAAAAGACAGGCAAGAAAAAAATAATAGTGCTATTTATCCATAGCACTGTACATTATGATTCACATAAATGATACATGGCGGCCTCCCAGACCCAGGCCTCTAATAGGATTGTCATGTGACATTTATGTCAAAGGCTATGTGTATTTTTATGTACACATGACATAATTCAAAAAATAAAGGTAAACCACTTTTACCCAATCACAAAATTTACTCTCCAACGTAGTCAAAACGATTGTTCTACTTTCATATTACAATTTATAAATTTATTTACTAACAGATAATATGATAATATTTGATTGGATCAAAATTTTATCAACTAAATAAAAAAAAAACTCATTCGCTTTCTTTTTGACACTTTATCGATCTGTAAAAGATTATGTAAATGATGAAGTGCAACAAGTACTTTCCTAATCAAAATACTAACTCATAGAAGAAATGGTGTTAACATTAACTATACTTAAGTTGCAACTAATCGTTTATTAATATTTTTGAATAAAAATTTCATGATTATAATAATGTAGGCAAAAAGAGAATTTCTGTCCAAAAGAAAAGTACGCAACAAATAAATATTAATTTCTCTCTCATCCAATCATAAATTCTACGTCTTGTTAGTACGTACTTGGCAAAGCTTAAATTACATTTTAAGTAAGTCAACCTTTATTTTTATTCACATATTTTATAGGACCGTAATTTAACTAACTTTTACCCAATTATTATTTGCATATTCTATGAATCAAACTTAAACTTAAACTTTAAGTTAAACACATCCAAACATAAATCAAATTACCATCTTAAACATTGTTCATATCATTATTAGTGTGTTGAGCACTGTCTAAGTTTGGCCGAATATATTTTGTAGAATTTTGTGACAGGTGTAACATGCTTACGCCATGCAACAATATTATTTAATACCAGTGGTGTTAGAGTATCAATCTAATTGACCACACTTCATAGGTCCAATTAAATTGATCGTGTAGTCCTGCATTTAAATAAATCTATTATTTAATATCATTTAATTATCATTTAGATCAATGTTTATTATCAGCGAAGGTGAATAACGTTACTCTATACCATGACCACAAAAAAAGTTTGATGATAACATGATTGTTATTGGTGTTTAATATATTAAATTGACTTCACAATGTAAAGTACGTGACATTGATTAACTAATAATATTATGTTGAACTGCCTTTTAATAATGGTTTTGACTCAAAAAGTCCATTGAGAGAGGATAAAATGATTTATTTATCCATCATACTTTAAAAATAATAAATAAAAAATACGACAAAAATATTTTCCTTAATTTTAAGATATGCTAATAGAATTTCTACACAAACATTCATCATGGACGAGATGTGTTAATTAGTAAAAGGTTAAAAAATAAAAATTTAACGAAAAAATTAGGGTTATGAGTACTACCCTAACAAGGATTAAGACGTTAAGTTAACTTAAAATGTTGTACAATAAACAAAAATCGTGATGTCAATATAATTACCATTAATAATACACCGAACTATTGATTTTGTTAATATCTTCGTCTTCATCTACTTTTTAATTGAAAGAAAATAAATCTTCTTCAACTACTTTTTAATTGAGAAAAAAATGGGATAAACAATAATGATATAGGTAACTAACCATTTATTTTTGGTAACCTTTATTTGGCGTTTCTTTTAGATTTTGTAATTTGGTAAGATTGGTAGTAACCTTTTTGGGCCTTCTTTTGAGGAGAAACCAAATATTGGGGACATTTTATCCTCTCTCAATGTTGTTATTAATTGATGTCTTAATTGAAGTATCACTTTTGTTATTATCTTATCGTCTTCAACTACTTTTTAATCGATAGAAGAAAAATCTTGACGTCTTCAACTACTTTTCAATTGAGAAAAGAAGTGAAGGTAACAACAACAATAACATAACATGCATATAAAGAAAATTTCTCGACAAAAGAAAATTACGTATCAAATAATGGATATTGTTTGATACCACTCTTTTCCAATTATAAACTTCACATCTCAAATTACCATCTCAAATATTGTTGGTTCATTTAATGAATGTCTATATAATATATTTTAATTTTATACATAAGCTTGGTCAAATATGTTTTGTTCCTGTTTGATGGGGGTTAGAAATCATATTTTTAATAATTTTGATAGAAATTGATGAAATATGTGATTAAAAATTGTGAGTTCTATAAAATATATGATTAAGGTTAATTATTTACTTTAATATATATGATTAAGATTAATTATTGAATTGATTTTAATTCCATTGGGTGATGTAAGCACAAATGTGCAACTACCACAAAAAGACAAGTTTGATGACATCATGATTGTATACTGAATTGACTTCCTAGTATAAACTGTGTGACAATTATTAATTAAAAGTATCCCGTTCAACTGTCACTTTTGTCATTATCTTAACGTCTTCAACTACTATTTTTTTAATTAATGTCTCTCAAGATGTATAATTTGTAGTAGGGTAAGAATGATGATAACTTTCATTTGGCTTCTCTTTAGAGTTTGAAATTGGGTAAGAATGGTGAAAACCCTTTATTTGGCCGTTGGTTTCTCACTCGACCAACGAAAGATTATAAGCATTTTATTCGTTATATAGATTTTTTATTCAAATACATATGATGATTGTTATGAGTTGCCTACATTGTCACTAATTACGTAACAATAAATTAATAATATTGCATTGAACTATCGCTTTTATTATTATCTTATCGTGTTCAACTACTTTTTAGCTCCTGGCAATTATTATTTTCAAAAAATAATGCTTTCAATAGTGTTTTTTTTTCCAGGAGAATGAATAATTAAAAAGTAGGGATGAGAAATCTTGACGTGAATTACTTTTTAATTGAGAAAAGAAATGGATGTACGCAACTAACCATTTATTAGTGGTAACCTTTATTTGACATTTGCTTAGAATTTATAAAAAATAGTATTTGGCCTTCTTTTGAAGAGAGAAGAAAATTTGTGGACATTCTATCCATTATTATGGGTTTCTAATTCAAATACGTATCATTGTTGTTATGAAACTTCAATTCGAGTAAGTAAAGCACCTTACAATTTTTAATTAATGATACTATATCCGATCATCATTTTTATTATTATATTGTCGTCCTGGACTACATTTTAATTTACAGAATAAAAATCTTGACATCTTCAACTTCTTTCTAATTGATTATGGAATTGGAGACAATAACTAATTATTTATTAATATTTTTAATAAAAAAATTAATAACTGTAACTTGTTCACAAATCGTGGTTTCTTACCAAACAAAATTTATTATGGAATTTTCATTCAAAATTGTTGATAAACTATTAGTGGGTAACTCATTATTGATGGCTTTTGTCTTTCAATCTTTTTTAGTATGTACAATTTGCTTCCTCAAATAATGCCCCCATACTATAATGTTTAAAATGAATGCAAAAATGTATCTATTATTGAAAAAAGAAAAAAAAGGAACTCTAAAACTTAAAATGAGAATAAAATCCTAAAAGTTAATATAAATTATTCTTTTCAATCACAGATTGTACTTACCGCCACTCTTATCCAATCACAAATTCTACGTCTCAAATTAAATTAAACATGCACGAATTCAACTACTTTTTAATTGATAGATGAAAAATCTTAGCGACTTCAACTACTTTTAATTTATCACAACTACAAACACTTTAGTTCAAATTCATCATTAAAATCGACTTGTAAGAAAAGTAATGTGCTTGTAAACTTACAAAACAAGTTGCAGGGATAAATATTATTCCACAGGTTAATAATATTCAGTTATTACATTTAAAATACACGATGCAATTATATATAGTATATAATACCTACTACGCCCCCGTTTGATAGAGATTAAAGTAAGATTTTGAACAGATTTTAATAAAAGTTGATGAAATATGTGGTTAAAAAGTTTTGAGTCATACGAAATGTGTTGTTAAAATTAATTGTTAATTTCGACTTAGATTTTAATCAGTTTTTTTAACGATACCAAACATGGGTTATGTCCTGTTTGATGAGAATTAAAATTAAGATTAAGCTTTTAATTAACAATTAATTTTTAATCACATATTTTATCAACTTTTATTGAAATCTATTAAATATCTAATTATACCAAACAAATAACTATGCATAATTAGTGATGGCAATAGGCCGAACCAAGCCGACTTGGCTCGTGTGGCATGAGCTCGAGCAGGAGCCGAGATTCGGCTCGTTTGTGGGTCGAGCTCGGCTCGGCCCACGAGCTCTATTTTTTTTTTTTTTTTTTTTTTGTAAAACCAAAAATAAACTTTATTTAAAACAAAAAAAAAAAAACCTTTTATAAATCTTTTTTTAATATACCATTTGTAAACATTTTTTTAGATAAACTTCAAAAAAAAAAAAAAAAAAGGATAAACTCTCATCCTTTAATGAGCCCATGAAGTTTGTGGACGAGCTCATTGACTCGCCTAGCGAGCTAGCCTGCTTGACCAGTCCTAGCCGCCCACGAGCCAAGTGGCCGAACCAACGAGCCGCTTGGCCCGTTTGCCACCACTAATGTGAGTATTCTTAGTGACATGTTATTAAATTACTTGTCGGTTTTTAGAAATTGTTACGAGATTGACACGTTTGGATCCCTTAATTCAATTATTAACCAGTGAAATCTAGTTAACTTAAGAATTATGATATTTGTACATAATAGAGTTACATAATGGTTTACATACAGATAAGACATCAAAAACAGAGTTGAGAAGTTTTATTTTTTTTATTTGGTTGAATAAATTATGACATCAATCATATCTCATCACATCATTTGTATATAAATAATTGTTTAAATCATTACTTATTACCCCGTTCGTGAGAATTAGATCCAAATCGAATATAATTTTAATAGCTTTTAGAAGACAAAAAATAAGATAAAGTTAAGCCAAGAAAGTGAGATAGTCCAGAAAAACTTTAAAGAGATTGATGCAGCGGAAATTAAAAGAATGTGACTTAACACATCAAAAACTCACTAGTTCGGTTAGGCATCAAATGTACTTTTATTTCCTTTTTATCATGCAATATTACTGGAGGTATGTCTTGTCCCACCTAAATTGAACACTTTTTTTCATTAATAAAATATGTCACTTGTTCAACAATTATAACATTGATCCTAAATTAATTAGTTTTGCTTTAGAAATAGCGGGTAGAGAAAGGTTAAAGGTATCACATACCACTACAGAAAAGTGGTTGGATTTAGTACATGGCTTCGAGATGCTTTTAGTTTTCAGACTTAACGTGGAAGCAACTGTTAACTGTAAGTAATTGCATAGATGTAAAGCACTGTGATTTAAAAAAAAAAAAAAAAGTGACAATAACCGGAATTAATGAACAGGCATGTTTAGCAAATCTTAAATAGTGTGCATATAAATAAGTTTGCTGATGAATAAATAAGCATTAAAATAAACAAATTATTTATGGATTAAAAGTCAAAAATAAGTTACAATGTAAGAATTACTCTTGAAATGTGAATTTTTTTTTAAATTTAAAATAAGTAACGTAACGTGATGAAACAAGTTTCCTTACTGTAGCCAAACATGGTCCACTGAAATGTGCATAACTTAGCTCAAAATTAAGAATATATGACGTTATGGCCTTTACTTTTGGACTCTACTTTGGAAAATTCAATTTTTGCATGCATGAGTTCATTTTGCTTTTACATCACTAAGATAATTGTATTAAAAATTCCCATATACATAACTTTTAAATAATTTTTCAAAGCATGGGAAGCAATTTGCGTTCACGTCACTAAAACTATTGATTAATGTTTCAATATTAAAATAGTATATATTTACAAAAGATAAAAGAGTTTACAAATAATACTTTAAATAGTTTCATGCATATGTTGATGGATGTATATATCCTAGTTTACAAATTTAACATTATTATATACACATAAATGGTTTTAATGTATGATGGGGTCTTAAAGAAATCATAGTTGGTTAGTTGGAGTAACAGTAGACAACCTTTTTTGTAGCAAAAGTTTTTACCGGTTCGTAAGGAAATATGTTGGTCAAGCAGAAACTATTAGAGGGTTTCAATTGATCCTTTTCGGGGAATTGTACGGTCTTCTTGAACAAGCCTTTTATTTCGTAGATAATATCGATGAAGCTACCGCGAACGTAAAGAACTTTGAAATAGATTATGAGAAAATGTAAATTCGAAAGAAATAGGGAGGCAGGTTTTCTTAATTTTTCAGTAGTTTCTCTTGAACTTTTAATTGCAAATGCAGCAGTAATATACAAAGGCTTTGAAAGTTTTGTTCAACCAAATATTCCACGTTTTGATGGTCGTTATTGTTGTGGTATAATGACCCAAATTCCATGAAAATTGGGTGCTTTGATTGATAAATGAAGCCTAAATAAGTTTGGTTGGGAAGTCCAATTTGAAAATGGGATCAAATTTCATCAAAGGTTTGAAATTTTATTGAAAGAACCTTGGAATAGATGAAAATCGCTTTTGGAGCCAACAAATTTGGAGGCAGGAGCTGTGCGCCAGCTCAAGGGCGCCTAGGCGCCACCTGTTCGGACATAATCCGATTTTTACTGCAATTCGTATATTTCATGGAATGAAAGTGAAATTTTCAATTCAAATTTTTTAAAAAATAATAATAATAAAATAAAATAAATAAATAAATAAATTTAAGCTGACTAAACTTGTCCCAAAGGGCAAGCTCATGGGGGCAAGGCAAACTCACTATTGATGAAGCTAGAAAGCTTGCACTCAACTTGACCCACATGCGATCATACCCGCATCGTGGGCAAAACCATGTCCGACAATGGATGAGTCGAACTGCTCGACTCGACTCATTGACACCCTTACTTTCACCCCAATCCCATTTGTATCTCTCTCCTCTCTATCACCAGCCAACTCCTAAAAAAACTCATGTTTTCGTTAAAAAAAAAAAAAAAAATCCCATGTTGAAAACCCGGTCTCCACCACACCTGCTCAGCTTGAAGAGCATCAAAACCCTAATTTTCATATAGTCATAAAATAATTTAGGATAGCATCGTATAGTTTTCAAATTTTGATAGACATCCTATCAACTTATGTGGTTACACACTTTGAATTAGTCTGCATAATTATACAACTAGAAGCAAGGGACTACATTCACATTAGACGTTTGTTAGTCACATGCAGCCAAACATATTTGCAACTGAGGATTTATACTTAATTTTTGTAATTCGTTAATATCATAAAGGCGAAAATAAAATGCACGTAATGGGAAAGTTCAAGATAATTTAACCAAATTTATTCAATGTAAACTGGAAACTCAACATTGAGATTCGAAATATCTATTCGATCAAGGGCTGAAACCATCATCCCCAACAACTTGATCTTTTCCATGCCCAAACCAGTCAGCCATTTCATCATCATCATCATCAGACCCAAAAAACTCATTCTTTACCTGAATCGAATTGAATTCACCAGCATTTTCCCTTGCACGGGAAGCAATTCTGCTTTTGCCAGCCATTTCCATTTTCCACATCTCTTGTTTTTGTACATTACGGGACAAATCACTCTTACCACCAATGACCGGAAATTCAACATATTCAGGCACCTGATTCCATGAGTTTGAGCCAGCGTGATATTTACCATCACTTTCTACAAATTTCCGAGAACTAACACCTTCATCCCTACTTGGTTTCAGTTGCCCAAACCAATTCTGCATCTGATGATTGTTTACAGCATTACTTACAGGTTGAGAGGAATTGCCAACAGCATGTGATGCTATCGGTCTTCTGTGATCGCATTTCAGACATACCATGTTTCTTCTGAAATTGATGTAGTTGCACCTACAAAATGAACCTAACTGTAAAAAGAGTTAACCATAAAGCATTCAGGATATATATCATATTCATCAGATTAATATTGGAAGTTCTTAGCTTGATTGTGAAATCACTAAAAAGGATAGGCATAGGGTCTTACGATTCACATTCCCACTCCCCAGGATTAAGTTGCCTCTTTGGAGGCTTCTCTTTACACTGCAAACACCTTGTATTTCTAGCAAAATTCAAAAAATTGCATCTGCAAAAGATAAATCTCATGAGAAATAAAACAAATACTAGGGAAGCAACCCTATCTGAAATGACTAACAGACTAGGGACAAACTTAATTCATTGAATTATTACTTATCACACATCCAGTCTCCCTTCTTAGGTGGAAGATGATCCTGTGCTTCTGATAACTTTCTTAGTCTTTCTTGAAATAAGCCATCACAACGTAAGCACTTCACATTCCGAGCAAAATTTAGGAATTGGCACCTAGAAATTAATTGAAATTTTATTAGTAGTCACACCACAGCAGAAAAAGGATAATGTGAACTTCAGAGCATTTACTTGGGGCAAATCCAGTCGCCTTGCTTCATTGGAACCTGGTTATGAATCCTTTCTTGTTCAACATCATTTCCTTCTATAGATGAGTCCCATTTAGAGGTAGTCACTCTCGGCGGTTCAGCATCACATTCCTCAGCCCTCAAGTCCATCATTTCTTTCAACAATTTTCTTACTGATTCCTTAACCCTTTTGTTCAAGCATGGCCTATTCTCCACCGAGCAATATACAGGATCAAGCCCATATGCAAACACAAAGCGCATGACATCCACAGTCCTACCACCTTCATCCTCACGTGCCTTGACATATGCCCTTTCGCAATCTCCCCTTAATATGCATGAACTGCATGCCTACTAAAACAAATGCAAAGCATCTTAAACCAGAGTGATATTCAAGCATAAAGAGAGACCAATGGAATAAATAGAACATACATTTCCTTCATCAACTCCCACATGAGCTCTTAGACGTTTTCCAGAGTTAACAACTTTCCTATCTGTACTTGGACATCCAGATCCTGCAACTGCCAGAATATCTTCCCGAGACAAGTATCTAGCAAAATAAGCAATATTAAGCATTGTAAGTAGCAAACTTTTAAAACTCTGGTAATAGGTTATTTAAGTAATTAACACTTGATAAAATTGACGAAAGTTAATTAATTAAAGAAGTTATTTGAACCACATTAAAATTATAATTCATTTTTCTCTCTCTTCTTATCGACCAGACATTCTCCAATAAAATAATATTACACATAATCTCAAAACTTTTTCTTCTTTTTTAACCACACATTTTTCAAAAAAAGGCTATTCCAACCATTAAAATTTCAAATAATGGGGGCCAAACAAGGACTCAAATTAAAGTCTACTCACTTTGCATTAAAAGCCAATCCTACTTTTGAACTCGTTTAAATTAAAAATAAATAAATAGTTAGTGGTTATAACTTTTTCTTTAAATAGGACCAAGGTCCATGAAAAATCACAAGTTAAGTGCACAAGAAAATCACAAGTATAGGAGATGGAAGTGCATGAGAAAATCCAAAGTCAGGAAGAGGAAAAGAAAATCTCTTTAAGACCAAGTCCAGGAAATTCTACAAATATCAAAATCTTCTTCAAATTCAAGCAAGTTCAAGCCAAATCCAGAGGATCAAAAACAAAGCAAATCCAAATCAAGCCCTAAAGTTCAAATACTAGTCCCGTAGTTCAAGTCAAGTTCAACTCTCAAACAAGTCAATTTCTCAACAAATCAAATCTCCAACAAGCCTTGAAGTCAAGGGTTCAAGCCATGTGATCGCTCGTCCTCAAACACTCAGATTGTTATCAGAAAACAGTCACAAGAATATCAACGTACACTTTATTTCACAAAAAATCAATTTGTTACCATTATTGTATATTTTATGCACGAAATTTGTCGTATAAGCATAAGAAAGTTTACTTATCTCTTCAAGAACATGTATCGGCATAGATTAGCAATTCACCCAAGAAAATTGTGGTTAAAATTTTTTCTATGCTCTGGTGAACAAGTTCAAAAAATCTGCATAATCCCTAATCATCTTCACCGCGAGGAAATTAACCATCAATGTGATTTGCAATACCTGCATCTTTCATCAAAAACTACCCTTTTTGCAAATAAATATTTCACACAGTCCTTGTGACAAACAGGTCATATGCACTTATATAGCACAGTCAGAAAATTAAAAACCATTCGCTTTCGAGCAACTCATCCAAGAAATAGTTACACAAAGCAGCATATAAGAACGACCGAAGCACAGTACCTTATAAGATGACAGTTGTCTCGGGCAAAATTCAAACAGGCAGTCCTTATTACATTTGCCTCTTTGGGACCCATTTCATCTTTACTCCCGAAAGGGTTGCCAATTCCCTCAAAATACCCATTCTTCAATAGCTTTTCCATTAAGTTCACCCATTCAGGCCATGGATGCGAAATCTGAACCTTAGAAGTGTCGCCACAATTTTTAAGTGGCAATATTTTTTCCCCATTTTTTGCAGATAAATTGGTCTGGATTCTTGAGCTTGGAGGTTTCGAATTTCCACATTCTTGAGCTTCATCTAGGATAAATTGAATTGCAGGGTTAGAGAGTGAAGATTTCTTTGAGGAAGGACTGTGCAAAAACGAAATACGTGGATGAAAAGTGGGGTTTCGAAGATGGGATTTCAGGGTTTTGAGGTAGAAATTTGATTTGAACATTATTTTAGCACAGTCATTAAATTGAATTAGGAATTTGATAGAAAATAGAACTAGAATATGTTATGCAGAGAAGACTGACACAGATATCCGTTGGAGCGACATTAGAAGATAACCAACCGAATTTCATTTAAAAGAGGGAAGCGGACTGTCCAACAATACGGGGTCGTTTCAACTGTACGTTTTATTAAACTTTTGGGAAATTTACAAAATACACCTTCTGTTTGAGGTGCATTTACATTTTACACTGTAACAGGCAAGAAAAAATGGAAATAATGATGAAGGATATGAACAGGTGGTGTCTAGGAAGCATAAAGTGGAAGTTTATACCCTTCTAATTGCAAAAACGATTCATTGATGAAGAGGATAGATGAAATATCTACAGTTTAATTAGTCAGTTGTGAAATTTGTTGTGAGAAATCACTAGACATATTTGTATCTATTGTCACTATTGATCCATAACGGACTAAACAAGTTGTCTATGCTTAGAACTTTCACCGTCAATAAAATAATATGTATTCTCTTATGCATAATCCGGGTTGGAGGAATCATACTAACTTCTCCTACGGCAATGCACAGAATGTGTAGAACTCTTCGAATTATTGGAAGGTTATAGAAGAAGAAAAGGATGGATGGGAATGAGCAATCTAAGTATCATGAGAAGAATGACACTGTCATGCAAAACCAAAATGCAACTCTGAAGAGCTTGGAGAACCAAATAGGTTTAGATAGCCAAGCTACTTTCAAAGTGAACGCAAGGTGCAATTCCCAACAACTCTAAGGTGATTGGGAACGAACGGGTAAAAGACAAATCTACTAGAAGCGGGCTTGAATTGCTAGAAATTACTGTGAAGAGTATCAATATTTCATGGAGGTAGATTTGCGATCCTATTATCCACAATATCGTGTTCTATACAAGCATGAGGCCATCTATAAGTACATGAAATGATATGATGCTCACACTCTGGAATACACAAGAATCGACTTCCACATGTCCTAGATGAAAGAAAGAAATGAACCTCGTATCAAAAATAGTTTAGTTTCTCTTCCCATCTCTTTTGGAAAGTAAATGCTAAAGACATGGTTTGATAACCGCTGTTTTGTACTATCTTGGTGGTAATGGTAGAGTTTTTGTTACGGAAATCGAGATGATGTGCTTTTTCATGTGACATTTTGGGAGAAAAGTAGGAAATATAAACGTTTCAAAACCTTGTGTAGATGTAGTGGTTACTATCCTTTATTGATAAATAAAGATGTTATCATTTGCCGCTTGTTGTTTTGAAGAAAGTTATGTTTTAATCTTCTCGACCTATCTTCCATTGTGTTCATTATAGCTCAAATCTCAAGCATTAAGGATCAATTTGCTTATGAATACCAATACCCTTTTTAACAGAATATCAATGCCCTCCTTTACAAGTTACTATTACCCATTTTTGTAATTATCAATATCCATTAGAAGTAAACTATAATGGCTATAATACCCAAGGTTCTACTGTATTATTTCCTTTTCGGGAGCATAAAACACCCTTTTTTGGTATATTATTATTTTGAATCTTTCATTAGTTAGTATATTTTTATCCTAACAATGGTTTCTATCTAAATATTCTTTCACATTCTTGTATTTATTGTTTTTTATATGAAAATATGATGGGCAAATATGTCTTTTTACGCTCTCTGAAAGACAGAAATCGACATCATGCTAACTAATGAAGATTGTGGATAAGAATACAATGAAAAAAGTTTGTTTGGAGGACATAATTGAGACAATGAATAAAGACTGAAAATCTTTAGTACGATTAAAAAGTAATGGGATAAAAGAAAATTTTAGTAACAATATTACCACCCCTATATAATATACCGTAGTACTGAACAATATATATTAGTACTTTCGTGTATAAAAGTTCTTTATGGTTATTTAAATTTTAAGTAGGGGTCCAGGACAATCCAAAATATGATTCGACGCCAATGAATCCACATTAACATTGTTATACACGATATAATGAGCTTCCCCAAATCGAGTTTTTTACCTAACAAGTTCGATAGCAGTTTCTGCTAATGCAATCCATGGAATATACATTTGAAAGCCGTAAAGCGAAATTAATGTACTATGAAAAGCGAAAAGCGAAAAGAAAATAAATAATATTATTTGGTCTAATTTATGTCTATGGTCTGAACATCTTTTCCCTCTACCAATTTTAGTCTGTTAACTAATATGTCTAAGGCTTCATTCATCCATAGCTGCTTGCAAACCTCTCTAGCTTTAGCCACTGTCATCTGCATATATAATTCCATTGAATTCTCATCAGTAAACATCTCCAACAAATTATTCGTATCAATATTTTTTCTTAGATTTCTATGAAATAAGGTGATTCGAGATAGATATAGAATTTGATTGGTACGACGAACAAATATGTTACATATACCTTTTTCTTTAATTTTTATTCTGGTTCGATAATCCAAACATGGACAACAAAATACTGCGTTTTGTAGGAAAGGCTTTATGTGAAACGTACCCATTCTCTTAATCGCACACTCTTTTCCGGCCATAGATCAAGTTGTTCTGTCACTAGTAAAGGAAACATGAGACCTTCGTGATAGAGTTCCCGGCTATTGCTCTTGAATAGCCATGTACCTAACTGACTCTGCAACACATGTAGAGAACAAAAAAAAAACAAATTATGTCAAATATTTGTATAAACTTTACTCCTCAAAGGTTACAGAGTGACACTGTTTATTTGAAACATTTGTTAGGAAAAACGAATCAGTACTTAAAAAATTATGGGTTTAGTGAACTTTCGTATATATATATATTCTTTAAGTTTCACTTAAGTGCTTGTTTAATAAAAAGAAGTTTTAAAATTTATCTTTTTAACCGATAAAACTTCAATTTCAACCATATATTTTACAATCTTTAATTTTTCAACCACACGTTACATCAATTTTTTATCAAAATCTACTAATTTTTTCCTCAAAAGCTTTATCAAACAACCCATAAGACCTAAGTATGTTTTTGTTCGTCAAGCTATCTGACTTGAAGGAATGATTTTACTACTAAAAATTGCAGCTTCGCCATTGGAAAAAATTGGTTGGATCACTGGATTAACGACAAACTAACCCATGTTTGGCCCTCATTCTAAAACTCGATTTTTTACGAACTCATTTTTAACCACATTCTTTCAATAAAATAATTTTGAACGTGGATCCATAAATTTTCCCTATTTTTAATCACATATTCTTCCAAAATAATAATAACAATAATTTTTCACAAAATTCATTCTCAAAAATCTATATCAAACTGTGGCTTAATCATTACTTGAACTCGAAGATGAGACCTAAATTCAATTTACCAACCTCAACATTGCCAAGAACACCGGCTTCCTCTAATGACTCGCGACAAGCTGCTTCTTCAACAGATTCATCAAGTTCCCAACCTCCCTGATCACACACATTTTTATCTCAACATCAGCACCATTTTGTTAACAATATGAAGTGAACACTTTCTGAAAATTTAAAAAAAAAAAAAATTTGAAGAAAAATACACGAAAAAGGATATCTTCTCCTCGAAAAAGAAGTTCTAATCCTTTTATCTGAAAGGCTAGAAAATATGCAATGAATCTCATTCCGAGGACTCACAGAAATACCCTAAACGGTCAAAATTGACTAGGTCAATTACCTTTGGAAACATCATTTCTGGACCTTTTTTTGAACTGATCACAAGAACCTCTAACTCATCTTTAGTGCCTCCCTTGTTACCATTCTTATATCTATATGGAATGCACCTGCAAAATTAATGGAGTGTTAGAATATATTTTACATTAAAAAAAAAAATCTTTTTTATCAATGTATAGTGTATACAGTTAAAAGAATAAGATAAGGAACAAAACAAAAGTATTTATTTTTATTTTTTTGCTAGTTTCATTCTTTAACATACAGCAGATTTCACTTAGAAAAAAAAAATATTCATGAAAATGTATGCGTTAACTACAACACTACACGACAGGGTACCCACTGCGCCTAGAATATTGAAGGTAACAGAAAAAAAAAAAAGGCTAAAAACTTACCCTACAACAAGTCTTCGACCTCTGTTGTACCTCTGCAAATGCCTCCCTGTGCGAGCAACCAAAGACACCATCTCTCTTTCTTTTTAAGTAAAGAGATTCAGAAAACGGAAGGTTATTGAATCTTTTAGAGTAAATGACGCAAATGAAGGGAAGGGTATACGTTATATATAGATATGGTAAGCGCCAAATATGAATGGATAAGAAACGCAGGCAAAAGTGGATTGTTCTTGAGCAAAAAATGGTGGGCGTAGTGTGTACAATTCTCTCCCTATATCTTGTGTGGTACGTTTCCATGATGTTTCTCAATAAGTTTTTTCAACTAACTCATTACTTCTCTAGTTATTGTTGCTTACGTGATATAACTCTAGTGCTTGAAAAGGATATTCGGGTATTATGAAAAACGTATGCCATTAAGCCCTTGTTTCACACTTTATTTGAATTTTTGCTATCGACCACACATTCAAGCAATAAAATATTATTATGCACATAAATTCAAAAATTTTTATAACTTTTTAACCACGCATTCTCCTAAAAATACTATTCAAAAATCTTTTTTTAAAAATTTTTGGTTTAATGGGAATCAAGTAGGGGCTGGTAATTCATTATAATGGGAAGTGTGTAGCAGTGTAGCGTCAGATCTACAATTTCAAGATAAAATATAACTTTTTAAATTCATTCTACCTATAAAAGTCACTACAAAAAAAAGGTTATTTTGCAATCTATAAAAGACAACATTAATGAATTAACGATTGTTATTTGTTAAAAGGGGTCTATCACCAAATTCAGTAAGTGTACATTGTCGTTGATTAATAAATTGATATTTCGTAATAATATTTTAATGAATGTTGTTATTGTTTCTTTTACCAATTGGCATTGTCCGTTTTACTACTCTATGACAATATTGAAGTCTGCAACTTGCACATGAATATTGTCCAATATTTTTTGCCTGTTGCGAAAGACAATTTTTGTTGTGAGTCCAGATGAGACGGTCCAATAAATTGATAGGCTAATATTATGCGCTTAATTTTCAATGTCACTCATTTTTCTTTTTTTTCTTTTTTTGAAAAGTTTTATGTAATGAAGAGTTACACGTCAAGAGAGGTATTGAAGTAAAAAAGTACAGTAAGCTGTCCAGATTTGTCACCAATTTTATTTTGGATAGTAACTTTCAAAAATTTAATAAAGTTAAATACATAGCTCAATTTAAATTTAGAATTTCATGACTCTGGCAACCATTTTGTTGAGATTCAATTCTTATTTGTCTAATAAAGAGGGTTGGGGAATCCCACTCCCCATTAAATTCATGTAGAGATCTAAAAATCTCGTCTAGGTTTTGATGGTGTTTCGACTAAAAAGACTAAAAAAACGTAGTCAATAAAAAGTAGAGAGAGATGCAAAGGGCATCGAGTAATAGAGAAACTATATAAATATAGTGGATTTAACACAATTTTAATAAATCTTTAAGCTATTTAAATCTTTTTATGTCATTTATTTTCCTTAGGAATCCCTGTCTGAAGATTAAAAAAATAAAAACATGTACATCCCCATGTGAAATATTTTGATATATAATATAAGTTGCAGCATTTTCCATGAAAATCATGTGCTATATATAAATCTAACATCCCATTTTGTGTTCCACCTTGTGATCTCTGCTGAGTTGAACTTTTAGGACTTGTGTTTCATAATAATAATAATAATAATAATAATAATAATAAGATGCCACCATCTTTGGTTCATATTATGACAATATAGTGTGATCTTTGACACCAACAGCAACATCCAGTCTACTCGAATCTCACAAAGATGTATCGAACGAGCCAGGTTGGTCGGGCCACCTAGGGAATTGGCAAGGGCTTATTAACATTCACGACCCTTGTCCTTATGAGAAATTAAAAAAGAATGCCGTTATTATCGTGGGCATTAATTATCTCGCCAGGGGCACGATTATCTCAAATAGTGTTTTGGTCAAACACGGTCTAAGCACCAATGCCATTGATAGTCTATTTTCATTTACCTCCACTTGCATGTCAAAGTATTGTATCAAAGAAAATCTTCCTCAATTTTGAGTACTCTTGTCACTTTTGCTATTTTTCAATGATAGCTATAATATTATATTCATTCGAGTTCAATTCAAAATTTTCTTAAGTACTCAAATTCAACTCAAAATTTTATACTTCACAAGTTAAGTTTTCAAATAAAAAAAGTTGAAATAGTTGTTATTACAATTTGATGAAATATTCCATTAAAAACTCGATTATACTGGAAATAGTTGGATTTGCACAATTCAAAAGTCAATTTTTGTGAAGTTTCCTCGAAAAAGGATAATTTTCGAATTCTTTCAATTTCGATATATTTTGTACACGAACATCTATTTATTTTCAACTTGAATATCTTCCACTTCACATAAATAATGGTAATTGGTGCTTTATTAAGTTAAGCACGTCCGATGTACGTATTAGAGTTGTCCAAAATCCATTTTCCCACAATTTCGAAAAGTTCACTTAAATCAGACGAGACTTTTTCGGATCCAAAATAGGGGTGTTTGGACACACGGCACGATCACCTTACTCCCTAATATTGCCAAGAGGGTTTGGGGCAAGAAATTTTTACGAATTTTAACTTTTTTATATATTTAAATCTTATCCATTAAATAATCGTAAAACTTTAAAAATAAAAGTAGTTTTTGAAATAGAATTATTATGGCATAATTTCGTCTTGAATTTTCTTTTTTTCTTTTTTGTTAATTTCAATTTTAATGTAGATAATATGTCTATTTCATAACTTGTAGCTTCTTAATAAAACACGACAAGTAAAAAAATTTAAGGAAACATGTTTTATTGGACCTCATGAACTATAATCAACCCACTGAGTCCCATAAAAACCAAAAATCTAAACTTAATGATTTCTTAAAAAACTTCAAAAAGAGGTATCCTATATAATATCTCCAAAGTTTTGAAATGGTCGAATTCACGTGCGGCGGAAAATCTCCAGTCGCCAGTTTTGTCCATTTCTTGTCGAATTCTCCAACGCCACAAATATAAAATGACTTTGGTCGAAGACTCTTCTATGCTAAAGTTGTTGAAACTCTACATTCAGCATTCACTGCCCAATTTTACCATATTTATATCTATACATATTCACTAATCAATGTTACATTTCTCTTAACATAGTTGAATTTTTACTACGAAACTTTTAGACTCAATATGGTCGATTTGTTTGAAACTCAAATGGGGATTTGGATTTCAAGACCAATGTTGTCATTACGAGCCATCATATTTTCAGGACCATTTTGAAACATAAAACCCTATGCCATTTAACTATGGAAACATAACTAACGTATAAGTTCTTCGATAAGTGCTCCGAACAAATTTGACCTTTAAAATTTAAATTTCTAAGACCCAATAACTTAAAATGATGTTCAGTGCAGCCAACTAATCATGCCATAAAAATTGGATTAATCTGTTTGTACATGGATCCTGAACAAATAGATTTACAAGTGCTGCGTTGTATGTTTTTTTATTATTATTATTACTTCCCCCAACTTCCAATAAAATATTGTTAAGTGGATCCCTATAAATCAATCTTGTAAAATGCCGTATACACATAGGAAAATTGATATGAACACCTAAATATAAAGGTAAAGCTTTTTGTACATCAAGTTTGGTGTATATCCCCTTCACAATAGGGGGCGCTTTCAAACAAAAGCGGAACCCCCGGGCCCTTCCAATTGTGAGGGACTGTCAAACTTGGTATACATTAAAAATGAATAAAATTTTAGTCACCCATACACTCGATAACTAGTTATAAACTTTTATTTACTTGTTCTGGTTTTTTAATAATTATTATTATTATATCTTATCCTCGGTACATTGAACAATGTACTATCAGTAGTGATGAGTATGACCTAATTGCTGAATCAGAAACTCAATTAATTATCTCACGCCCGATGCTGCAGTCAATAGCAGAAAGAGACGTGATTGGAATTAACTATTGGGAGCATCTCAAAATTGAATTTTACACATCCAACCACAATAATACCATTCCTTCCAAGAAGTTAACAAATTGGAGACTATAGAGTCATTATTTTTATACTTAGTAAATCAAAAGAAATAAGAACATTATTACTTAGTAAAATATTGTTTATGTAAAGTGGCCTACTTAGAAAAATAGAGTCTAGTGGAGTCTAGTTTAGAAAGGAATATATTGTAGTGGTTATTTCCGAGACTCATAGACAATTTTTTTGAATTTAAAAGCATACTAGGTGCCATTTCTTTATAAACTATTTCTAAGAATGTGTTCTACCTAAATGCTTTTACATATTTATTCTAGTGGGAGACTTAAATTGACAATGTCAAAGAGGAAATCCACAATTCTTAAATGAACAAGTGGAGAAGGATGTGGAAATTAAATTGTCTTTTATGATTTAAGTTGCATCTACCGGCTCTTTCTCAATAGTCAATACCTTTCCATTTTTAAAATCTTTCTCAATGACAATAAGCGAGGATCATTGTCGAAAGAATATTCTTAGATTTCAATATTGGCCGAGAACCGTATTTTAAGATCATATGATGTCATGGATATTCATAATATAAGTTGAATCGATCGTCCATGTTTCGTCTTGGCTTTTATATATATATAGTTTTAAGCATTTAAGTGAAGTATAATGTTCGTATCATGTAAGCATTTTAACCGATCATGTATATAGTTTTAAAAAAAAAAATTCTAACCAATATGTCCGTTCTGATTTATAAAAGAACAAGAAATACGTTTTAAAGGTCTTTACGACATAAATTGAAATCTTTCAAACGAAATTGAGGCATGAAATTTTGGGGTGGTGTAAGCAAGCATATTGTCTTCTGGTTTCTTGATGTCACATAGTGAAGAAACAAAAACAAATAGTTTGGTTTCCAGAAAAATGAAATTAAAATGCCTTTTTTTTTTTTTATGTTAGTTGGACAAAGAACAAGGGTTTACTAGGTTCACCCATAATATGAATTAACTTGTCCACCCGCTTTTCTCTGCATCAAGTATGCATTGTTAATTTGAAGTGTATATATTCTTAAATTGAAGGAACATCTCTAGATGGGTTTCTTCGATTTCTCCTCAAGTTTTACACTTCGAATGTATTTGGATACCATTTTTCTAACACTTTATTTTGATAGCACTAAATTTGAATATTGAGTTTTAACGTCTTTAAGACTATTTTAATTAGGGAAGAAATATATAAATAGGGAAGAAACAAGAAGGTGAACTGAATTTTTTTTTTTTTTTTTTTTATTAAATATTTCCAAAATACAACATAAATGAGAGTATAAAGAAAAATACGGCAATTACAATGTAAGTAATTTTTTGACGTGTTTTAAATTGTTTTGGCGAAGCATTTTGACAAATTACAATATACATAATTTTGTTATAATGATTGTAACACTTTGTTTTAATCCTATTACAATATATGTATTTTTTTTACAAAAATGATACACATTATGTTAAATCAGTTATAGCTAATAAAGTCCAATCCAGTTTTATAACTTTAAAAAATAATAAAAATAAAAACTAATTGAACCCAACAAATATCAAATTAGCCCACATGTCAAAACAAATTTTTCGTAGAATTGCAAAATACTTACGTTGAGCCCAAGCATCCTTCTATCTTCCTCTAATTTCACTGCTAAGATCTTCATCGACTTGCAGAAACTTAAATCTACATTGTTCATTATTGTATTGCTCACCTAATCATTATTGAAGAATATGTATAAAATTCAAAAAAAATGCATTATTTTATTTATTAATTAGCTTAGAATATTTAAAATAATATTAAAATTTTAAACACGCATAATTACGTATATACTTATAATGTTTGATACTCGATCGAAATTCATTATCACGTATTATGCGTTTTAAAACCTTGCATAATACTGATCAAATTTTGAAAAATGATAAGATTCAAAAAAAAAAAAAAAAAAAGTTGATGTACCTCCCTTATTGATATCTCTATTGATGCGATCATTTCATTAGGCCTTCTTTATTCCTAATTGAAAGCCTCCTAAATGAACTCATATGCATGAATATATACCAATTTGTTGAAATTATACGCCCACAATTTCTTTAGACTCAACAAAAGCAAAGACAGCCATCAACAAACACATCCAATGCATTGGGCTGCCCCCAATACCTTCAAGGCCAAATGGGCTCCTATAAGTCACTAATCCTAAGTTCAGGTAGGGGCAACCATAAACAATCACATACTCGAGAGGTATTGTTGAGAAAATTGGTTTTGCATAGGGCAGATTACCATCAAGAAACAACCATTTTGGAATAAATAAATAATTCTAAGGAGCTAGAAGAAGAGAATGATAACAAGGCTCGACAAAATCTTAGGTTCATGTTGGTGACAAGAGGGTTAGCAACGGTGGTGGTCGGAGATAGAGAGAGACTATGATTAGTAGAAGAGAGATACTATTGAAGATCAGGTCCATGGTGTAATCCTAAAATGTTTTTAAAATGATTTTTTTCCTATAAACGAGCACATCTAGAGTATTGGCTTAATTTTTCTCTTTTTAAATTCGAATTTCAAATGAGGAAATTACAGCCACACGGGTTTTTAAAATACCACTTTCAAAAATTCAAAATCAACTTTAATAATAGGTAATTCAAATTTTATTTTAATTAATATTATTATATTTAATTACAATATACACACACATTACAATTAACAAACCCTAATTTATTCAATCTATCATCTCTCTCTCTCTCTCTTCATAGCTACCGTCTCTCTCTATGCAAACTGATCGCCGCCTTCACTCTCTCTCCCTACACCACCTCGTCGTCGGCATCACACCATCGGTACCTCTCTCTGCAAAGCCTCACCTCTCTCTCTCTCTCTGNAGCTACCGTCTCTCTCTATGCAAACTGATCGCCGCCTTCACTCTCTCTCCCTACACCACCTCGTCGTCGGCATCACACCATCGGTACCTCTCTCTGCAAAGCCTCACCTCTCTCTCTCTCTCTGTCTCTCTCTCTCTCCTCACCTCTTTCTCTGCCCCGTCGCGAAACCACACTACCTCCCATCGACGTGTCACTCTGTCCCCACCGACGGCATCACTGTCTCCCCATCGAAGCGACAGGCGCCGTGGTTTCTGGGGACGATGGACGGTGGATCTAAAAATGAAATGGCGTTCACAACGACGCCTCTCTCTTGCCGCTATCCCATCTCTCTTCGTCGCTGGTGATTGTTGGTTAGTGATGGCGGAAGCAGTCTTGGTGATGGTGGTGGTGGTTTTGGATTTGGGGTTTTACACTGATTGTGGATCTGTGATTTTGTGGTTGGTGATTGTGTGGTGTTGGTGATTGTGGATCTGTAGTTTCGTGGTTGGTGGTGGAGGTGGTTTTTGAGGGTTTTTTTTGTTGGTGGTGGTGCGGTGGATTTGGTGATGTTTGTGTGTTTTCTGTGGTGGTTGGTGGTGTCGGTGTTGACGGCGGAGACGACAGTGGTGTTGTGTTGGAGGTGGTCACAAATGATTTGTTGATT
>CAIGRN010132606.1:0-17411 GCA_903798345.1 Fraxinus anomala
TAACTTAATTTCTACTTTGATTAAATATGATTACATGATTTGATATAAATTTTGCATGTCAATTAACCCAATTAGTTGGTTAATTATTATAATTAGAGAAACTTTCACCTATGAAGAATTCGAAACATTATTTATGCACTTATAATTAGCAATCTCACATTTTTATATAGTATGATAGAATATATAATTTGACATAATTAAATCAAAGGTTTCAATTATATGGCAATATCTTATTTGTAGCAATTATAAATTTATTAATATATTTAATTGGATAATTAGTTGAGTGATTGATTACATTTAATATGGAAAAACGTGTGGCATTAATAAAGAAATGAATGCAAGTACCAAAAATAGGCAAAGAGGTCAAACCTTAGAAATCCCTATTATACCCCCTTAGATGACTTTCACTCACACAAAACTTATGTTGTACTTCATATATCTCTTCCTCTCAACTCATCTTCTACATACACATTTCCACATTACAAAATTTAGCACACACAGTGTCCAATGAATTTTGGAGTGAAAGTCTAACATAGCAATTTCTTCAATTTACTTTGATCTTCTTCCATATAACTGTAAGTGTAGTAGTACAGATTGTTCTTTCATTATTTAATTTATGAAAATTTATGTTATAAATATGATGATATGGAAATCCAAATTATGATTATAAAAAGGGTCCAATATGTGTAAGTTCAATTGATCGGAGTTTAGTAATGCTACGCACAAGAATTATAGCCACAAAGTTCGGATTTTAATTCCTTGTTCTCCATATGTATGTTATGATTTTCTGTATTTAAATATGAGATGAAATTTGTTATTACTCATTTACTGAGATTTATGCCCCACACGTATATGTTAAACCTTATATAGGTAACTAAAAAGGTGGGTTCAAGGCGATTGGAGGCAGATTGTGCTTGCTTGGGCGAAAAATGAGAATAAATTATGTAGTTAAAGATTTTAATAATGTTCATTGTATTTCTTTTAAAACTAATTTTAAATTCTCGCATGTTAAGAAAACATTATTTTTTTTTCTTTTGATTATGAAAATACTCTTTTACAGTACATGTATAATGATTACAAAGGTAAAATTTGGGTCGTTACAGTATTCTCCTTCTTTATGCACTTTCAATATTTTTTTTTTTTGGGTGGGTGTGTGCGGTGAAGTTTGAGGAAGAGCATGTATAATTTGACTTGTACATAATGGTCATCTGGGTTTTATTAGGATTTATTTCATTGGAGTAATTTCTTATTTTAAATATAAAATCTGAAAATTTTGATTTGTGTCCAAAAACATAAAATTACATTGTCACCGTCAATGATGTTGGAAGCGGAGGTAGAGAGGGATGGGATTGTTCCTGCCAGACATGTTGGTCTAAGTGGTAGAGAGGGACAATAGGTCAAGGTTTAGTTCTTACTTTAGGAATGTGACATTGTTTGTATGGGTATTTCTTATTTTCTCTCTCGGTGTATGTTTTGGTTGTTGGCGGCCACAACGGCGTCGACGGTGAATATTTAGAGATGATAGTGGTGGTGATGGAACACTGAATGTTACAAGTGTTGGTGGTGGTGGTGTCGTTTTTCAGTTACAGTGGCGGTGGAAACAACCCAAAAATTTATGTAACGCACTCTATTACAAGTGGTGACATCGGTGGCCATGGAAACAAGTGGTAAGTAACATAATATAATGCAATGTAGTACACTATGCTGAAATATGTAATGTAAACAAATAAAATGAAAAACAATATTTCATGAAAAAAAATTCAAAACTTTATTGGTAATTTTTAGTATTATTTTATCGTTACCATTTCTAGAAATTGTACATATTAAGTTAGAATACGAGTAAAACAAGCTGTAAAGCAAAGAAATTTATATCCACCGTATGAACTTATTGTTACAATATATAAAATGAGATTTTTGTACTCCTTTTAGAAAGAAAAAGAAATAAGACTTTGAAGCAGAATTTTGACAAGAAAAAGATGTTATATAATATGCTTTGTTTGTATAGAATAGGAGTAAACGAAACCAATACATAGGGGTCCAATTTATAGGGTTGATGAGTTGCAACCGGAGAGACAACCTAAAAATAAACTTGTTTCACGAAAGGTTGCACATGTTGACTACAACTAGCTTGGCACTAGCTATGCCACTCGAGCGCCCATTTCAGAGACTTCACTGCTCACCCGCTGCTAGGCCTACGCTCGAGCGACAGTCTTATATATAAAAATCTAATTTTTTATTTCAAAAATCATGTTTTTCTAACCTCATTTTATTCACTAATTTCTCATTCATCTAAAAATAGATTTCAATGGTCAAATATACCAAATTCATCTACTCCACGAGCAGAACATGATTGACCCGTTTCTCACAAAATTCGAATAGCGAGATCCATCCAAATATTTGGTCAAAATTTGATAAAAATCAATTTATAAACTATTTTCCAACAGTTCCCCACATGAATGAAAATTACCAACATAAAAATGAAATGCAGACTCTAACAAAAATGGAGTACATACAACAAGATATAGCATTAGGATAGGTGGTTTTTTGCTTTGAACCTTCCTTAGTAGATATAATCGAATTTAATAGGCTAATCAGTGAACATAATGTCTTGAACTATTCAAACATTGGTGTAGATCAAAACAATTGTACCAAATACCATAATTTCTCTAACAACTTCGGTTTTCATGGTTGTGCTCATTTCAGCCCTGAACAACTCTTGATTTCATAAGTGTTTTAAGAGAATTTAAGCCTCAATTCTCATAGGCGATCTCCTATAGTATCATATCATACTTCTTTTGGCTACTTCCAAGATATATGAATAATTAAAAGTATAACTTATCCTTATACACTTAACATTCTGGCACTTTTGTTCTATAGGAAGGGAAAAAAGTGATCTTCTAAATTATTTATAACTTAGTTGTTCCATTGAACCAAGATCTTGGGATGTCCAGTCAACAAGGCTGGGTTACCGCCATGGTGATTTTAGTCAATTAGCTTTAAGCCCATTCCTTACGTAAGATGGTACCCTTGATTTCTCAATAATCCTTTCATCAAAAGATCCGCTATGTTTTCCTTTGATTTAACATAGTTGACAAGATTATGTCGTTCAAAATTAGATGTTTAATGTTACTATGTCTTCAATGAATATATTGAGAATTACCATTATATATACTATTTTGTGCCCTTGCTATGGACAATTTGATTAAAGTACTGACTTTCCCCAATACGGAATATCCTCAAGAAAATTACGAAGCAATTCTGTTTCTTCTCCAATTTTATTTAAAGCAATAAACTTGCATTCCATCATGGATTGAGCTATAAACATTTGTTTAGAAAATTTTCAAGACATGGCTCTACCTCAAGTTGTAAAAACATAAGCAATGGGGACTTTGAATCTTTTGTGTCTGATATCCAATTTGCATTGGTATATCCTTCTAACACTGCATGATATTTAGAATAATGTAATAAATAATTTGCTGTGTGTCTTAAGTATTTAAGAACCCTTGTTAATACATTCCAATGGTTATTTCCTGGATTACTTGTAATTTCGCTTAATTTGTTGACTGTATATGCTATGTTTGGACGCGTACAGTTTGTAATATACATTAAACGTCCTATAACGCTTGAATATTCCAATTGAGATACGAGTTATCTAGTATTTTTAGCTAAATGTAGACTTAGGTCTACTAATATTTTAACAAGGTTATTGTTATGTGCCTTAAATTTCTTAAGTATAGCTTTGGTATAATGAGATTGAGACAATGTTATTCCTTCAGTTGTCTTAAAGATCTTGAACCTTAGTACGACATCAACAACTCCCATATCTTTCATATCGAAATGTTTTATCAACATTTTCTTGGTTCTAGTAATAACCTTCGAGTTATTACCCATTATTAGCATATCATCAACATATAAACACACAATTATATATTTATTAGGTGTGCTTCGGATGTAACACATTTGTCAATTGATTCATCTGATTTTAACTTCTTTTCTAAGATCCACTTGTAGCATAAAACTTTATTCCCTGGTGGAAGATCAATCAATTCCCATATACGATTTTGTATTATGGACTCAATTTTATTATTGATAGCTTCTTTCCAGTAAAGAGCTTCAGGAGTGGACATAATCTCGATAAATGTCCTTGTATCATTTTCTAGCAAATATGTTTGAAAATCTGGGCCAAATGTCATAGTAGTCTTTAGCCTCTTACTAGGTCTTGGTTCTTCATCTTCTTATAATTTCTACTTACAGTATTGTGAGATCTTTTTTCTAAACTTACTTCTCTTTCTTTACGAGGAAAGGCGTCTTTAAAAAATGCAGCATTCCTTAATTCGATTATAGTACCTTCATGTACATCAAATATTTCTAATTTATGAACCAGAAATCACTATATACTACTATTGTTTGCATATCTAATAAAGATACAATCTATTGTTTTGGTCCAATCCTAACCTGTTTAGGTTTCGGTATATGTACTTTTCCTAAATACACCCATACTTTTAAGTATTTATAGGAAGGTTTTCGACATTTTCATAACTCATAAGGTGTTTCAACCTTACTTTTGTGTGGTATTTTATTTAGTATGTGATTTATAGAAAGTATAGCTTCCCCTCACAAGTTTTGAAATAAACCTGGAATTATCAATATCACATTCATAATTTCCTTAAGCATTCGGTTTTTGCATTCAGCAATACCATTAGATTGAGGTGAGTATAGTGCCATTGTTTGATGAACTATTCTTGATTCTGAATAAGATTCTTCAAACGGTACAACATATTCTTCACCTCTATCACTACGAATCATTTTTATGCGTTTTTCAAATTGATTTTCAACTTCATTTTTGTAGTGCTTCAACACTCTAGAGCTTCATCTTTGCTTTTTAACAAGTATATTTAACAATATCTTGTATAATTATCAATAAATGTGATGAAATATTTTTTACCATCTTTAGTTTGAACAAATTTTTAGCAAATTAGCAAAAAGAATGAAACGACGTTTTGGCTAATTTAGCCTATACACAAATCTCACATTTACCATTTGTATTGAAATGCATAGTTGGTCATAAATTTAAATTCATTAACTTGTGTACAAAATTAAAATTTAGTAAGCCCAACTTACGATGCCATAAATTAAACGATTCAAGAATATAAGCAAAAGAATATACTTTATTCTTAGAAATATTTCGTAAAATGGTGAGGACAATATTTTGAATAATCCATCATTTACATACATATTATTTTGGTAAGTAAAACTTATCTGATAAAAAACATAAAAAAAGAAAACTAATTTGAAGCAATTCTTGCTAAGTCCCCAATGTCATCTTCAATACAATTTTGTCATGTCCTTCAACCTTTGAATTTGAAGAGTTTTCCATAAGCAATTTCTCACAGATAGAACATGACCTTATCAGCACATATATGATGAGTAGCACCCGTGTCCACCCATCATTCAAAGGGATTTCCACGTTATTGCATTCTGAAACAACCATTGACAAGTTAATATTAGGTATTCCATCAGATAATGCATTAGATTCGGTGATATTCACTTGGGCTCGCTTCTTTGTTTTATTACATTCGTTAGAGCAATGTCCCGCCTTTCTATAGTTGTAGAAATTGCCTTAAACTTTTTTTCATTTTTGTTTTGTCCTTGCTTGAAGGATTCCACTTAATGTTTTCTCTTTTTGTTCTTATTATTGGTTTCCACCACATTAGCCTTTGTTTGTGGTGTATGACTTCCATTCTGCTTGTTCGACTTTTTGTTGTCTTATTCAATTCTCAATCGGACTATAAGTTATTCAATATTTATTTTTTTACGCTTGTGCTTGAAATAATTCTTAAAGTCCTTCCACATGGATGAAAGTTTCTCGATAATTGTAGTCACTTGAAATGATTCACTTAGAGACATTTTTGGCGTGAATATCATGAAAAAGAACCTGCAATTCATGTACTTGATTGATAACTATCTTGGAATCTACCATCTTGTAATCGAAGAATTTTCCAACTATTAATTGCTGACTATGATTGATAACTATCTTGGAATCTACCATCTTGTAATCCAAGAATTTCCCGACTATGAACTACTTTGTTCCCACATCTTCAATCTTAGATTTCTTTTTTTAAGAATTCCAAAGTTCCTTTGCAGATTTCATGAAAATATATATATTGTATAACGTGTTGTCCAAGCCATTCAGAATGTAATTCTTGTATATAAAATCTGAATGTTTCCAAGCATCTGATAATATCAATGATGCCCTATTGTTTTCCCTTTTGCGACGGGAGCATTCTCATTTTATGAATTTTACCAAATTTAGTGTTGTAAAATAGAACAATATTTTTTTGTTTCCATATCTGAAAATCAACCCCACTAAACTTTTCCAATTTCTCTCCAAGTAAAACGGAGGTTTGATGAATGTTATGAAGGGGAGACCACAACCAGTGGAGTTACAATGAAAGGAACCATGACCGGAGAAAACACTTTCGAAGCACCCACATTCGAAATAACCACATCCGAAGTAACATCAGCGTTGTTGTTAACAATAGTCATTTCTATTTAAACAAATAGAAGATCAACCAAATAGAAGATCAAAACCCAAGAAGGAATAGGAAAGTTAAATTGAAATTGAAATTCAGTTTAACCGAGTAAATAAAAATTTAATAAGAAATCACTCAACAAAATTCGTCAATTGTTGTTTGAAATGCACAAATGAGTGATTTATTTTTCGCAAAACCAAACCTACTCGAAAATGTATGGAAACTTGGGCAAAACTCTTATCAAGAAATGGAGTGCGAAAGATTGAGACAAGAGTCGAACTCTTTGTCCTGCACAGGTGCCTACGATTTATGGCAATTGTCTTCTAATATACAAGAATTAAATTCTTGTGTTTGTTGTACTTGAAAACACATGAAACGGTGAACCAAACAAAGTTTTTGTACTCATTTTAGAATGAAAAAGAAACAAGATTTTGATTCAGGATTTTGGCAAGAAAAAGATGTTAAATGATATGCTTTGATTGCATAAAATAGGAGTGAATGAAACCAACACATAAGAGTCCAATTTATAGGAGTTGATGAGTTGCAATCAAAAAGATACAACCCAAATCAACTTGTTTCACAGAAGGTTGCACATGTTGATTGGCGCTAGCTGTGCCGCTCTAGCACTCATTTCGAAGACTTCACCGCTTGCCTGGCATTAGGCCACCGCTCGAGCAGTGGTCTTATATATAAAAATCTGATTTGTTTATTTCAAAAATCATGTTTTACTAACCCCATTTCATTAACTAATTTCTCACTCATCCGAAAATAGTTTCAACATCCAAATATACTAAATTCATCTACTCCACGAGTAGAACATGATCGATCAATTTCTTGCCAAATTCGAATAGCGGGACCCATTGAAATATTTGGTCAAAATTTGATAAAAATCAATTTTATAAACTATTTTCCAACAAAGCCCCAATTACAACTAACAAAATAAACAAAGCATATGTAGTCGATGCCTAGTATCCACTACATATTATAGTGTTTATGTTCGTGACTCATAATTCATTGAACTTATTCTTGATCAGGACATCATTATTAATTAGTTAAGAAGATAAGTTTGCAACTGATTAAGAATTTTTTTAAAATTGTCACTAGGTTTCTGTACTGGATGAGTGTGCAATCCTTCATAAGTTGTCACAACAATGCCTTCGTCTTTGGATTGTCGTTGTACTTGCTTCTTAACATTGCATTCCTCATAAGTACATCGACAATAGCTTCTGCAAGGAACAACATACAATTGAATAAATGAGTATGCTTACTCTTTTAGCACTGATTAATTGATATCAACTAAGTGGTAATAACAAATAAAATGTAAACTAAAGTTTTAATTTATACATGTTTTGAGGATTGCAGATCGTATAAATACCTTGGATTTTTATGAGGACTCTGCAATGCACCCTTTCGTATAGTGTTTTGAGCTGTTAGAGTTCTCTTAACTTTCTTTGGAAACAATCCTTTAGGATTTAACCATCATATATAAAAGATAAATTTTCGTAGATAGAACATATTTATTTCAATATATTGTTTTCACATATTGTGCAGACAATGTTAGTCTACGTTCTCCTCCATTAATATTTTGCCTTGATAATGTTATGGTGTATTATACCTATGTAACATGATTCCAACGTAAAATTGCCATAAATCAACTGAAAATACTAATCAACTGAAGTGTTTCAAACATGTTCATGATATTGAAATTAGGTAAAATATGAAAGGGATAAAGAACACAGAGATGGTTCTACACTTGGCCTACATCCTGGGTAGAGCCGACAAGAAAATTTCACTGATATTTGAAATGTGAGAATATGAAACAGTAATAAATAGTCAAACTCCATACAGTGAAAACTCCAAAACTTGTATTTTAAATTGGGATTGATAAACACAAAGCAGAAAGTTCTGTTTATTTGAGCACAAAGGGGATCGATCCTTTTAGTTTCTATTTAACGGGAATTCAAATCAATTCCACTACATCAAGAATAGACAGCTCTCCTCTTACATGTGAGAAACGAAAATCCCCTTCCATATGGATGGGATTTCGATTATTCCCACATCTCAAGCCAAAGAAATATAAAAATATTAGTTTATACAGACAATTAAAAAAAAAAAGGAAAATGATTTTGATGAAGATTTGAACGCCCCTAAACCCTAAACTAGGATTATTAGATTGATCAAGATCAAAAAAATTCGATGAAAAAATTAAATAAGTATATAAATACCTTGGAAACTTATTGTTGTTGACTACTTTCATACCATATTTTCTCTAGCGGTATCCATCATCAAGTATGTCTACTTGACTTCTTGTTTGAAACGCAAATCTGGGATTTCTATTTTTATTCTCACCAGTTTTCCTTCCAGATTTCTTCATCATATTTTGATCTATCTGTATAAATTTATTCTTTTGTGAAACTTCTTTTACTTGTGCTATTCGGAAAAGGATTTCCTTGTTCGACCCAAGAACTACTTTGTTGGGTTCATTCTTATTGGACAAAATATTCATCTGATGAGAATTTTCCATGTTTGGAGAAAGAGTGAAGGCGAATGGCGTTATAGATGAACCAAAGAACAGTGTTGCATGATTCTCCATTAATAAAAGAGTTTTGATAGATAGAGAGAAAGAAGAATATGGGACTATGTAGCAAGCCAACAATATGCTTGAGATGAGAATGTTAAAAAAGAATGTGAAATAACCTCGTTGAGGGCATATATATAAAGATAAATGTAGTTAACAAAACGTCAAATGTTTTTTTGTTGAAATTGAAATTCATTGATGGTTCTGTTCAACATTGTGTATTTGAAAATAAAAATATAAAATTTGTAAAATAGTTTAATGTTAATGAACTTGATCGTGGTGTTATATGCTCCAACAGTACAATTACCGCAATGGTAAAAATTCGACCTAATTTTAACGAACTACTAGAATATTAACTAACTTGATTGTCAGAATTGATGTTTAAAAGTCTTGTCTTACCATTGATGCGAAAGGGTAAAACATCAAAGGTGAATCAGTCGAAACTGTGGTAAAAAAATATTAAACAAATTTTTTTCCTAAGAAATGAACTAGAACTGGTTTTATCAGTTCATTTTTTAAGAAGAAGATTTGTTTAGTATTTGTTATCAGTGTTTCGACTCATTCACCTTTGATCCAATATCTTTTCACATCATTGGTCAGACAATTCCTTTAAACATCAATTACACAATCAAGTTAGTTACTATTCAAGTAGTTCACTAAAATTATGTCGAATTTTTGCCAATACACTAATTGGAATGTTGGAGCATAGATCACCACTTACCTCTGGTGATGAAGCTTGCTATCTTTAACTTCAATTATTTTATAAATTTTATATTCTATTTTTTCAAATATACACTGTGTTATCCAGAACCAGCAATGTTCAACAAACACATTTGACCTTTTGTTAAGGACATTAATTTTTAAATATATGCCCTCAATCAAGTTATTTTATATGCTTGTTTGAAATTCTCACGCCAAGCATACTGTTTCCCCAAGGCTGCTGAACGGTGTGTTTCCTCGTACTTTCTTAATGTACATGCGTGCATTGTTTAAAGTTTTGATTACATACCATGTTTTTCTTTATAATGTTTTGTCTAACTTTATATGCAAAATTTTCTTTAAATATTGTTGTTTAATAATTTCCACTACCTATTTAAAACAACACGTTTTTAAGGTGACACAAAAAATTGAATTAAGAGTGGTCAAATTTCAAATATCGTTTAAATATGAAAAAATAATAAACATATATAAATTTGAATTATCTTTCTTAAGAAGAATGAAAAAATTTAAGCCCTTGTTTGACACCCTTCAATTATTTTAATTTATGTTACAAGATCATTTTCAATAACATTCACAAAATAAAATATTTTACATGTAAATACAAAATTTTTCTCTACTTTTTAATCATATATTCTTTTTAAAATACTATTCAAAACTCTCTCTCTCTGGTGAAAAAAAAACAAGTGCTAGAGCTATCCTATTTAACAAGATAGACCATATTATATACATCGCTTCTTGTAAATGGTTTATAAACAACGCTAATGTGAAGTTTGTTTACTTTTTAAATGTCAGTTTATTTAGTCCCAATTTGGTGAAGATTAAAATCAAAATTTTAGTAAATGTATAATTAAAAAGTTGTTGGTCCCACGAAAAATATGGTCAAATTAATTGTTGATTTTGTGAATGTGCTAAAAAACCCCATCATTTTTTCTATATTTCATTATAAATTATTTTAGGTTTTTCCCTTTAAATGATAAACTCGAGAATATATTAGCTCGAGATGGTCACCAGGCAAATTTTGAGCTTTTAATAGAATTTGATTGGAGTTTAGGACCCAAATTCACAAAAACGTGATTCACATTCCAAAGTAATCTATATTATAAGATTTAATTGCATGAAATTCATAATGTTAGTCATGTAGGTTGCTTTGTCTAACCAGTAAGAATCAATGCCTTATTTTTCCACAACCATCATCCAATACTGTAATTTTCTAGATATCTCTATTGTCACGCAGAATGAATTCATTATGCTTGCATTTTATTTAATTTTGTGGCGTAACAAAAATGCAATAATAAAGAATATAAAAGATCAAGGGCCAATGAGTAGAAACAATGATAAAAAAAATTAAATAAAGAGTTATACAAAATTTCTTCTTAAAATGGAACCAATTAAACCAATTCCAGTTTCTCCTTGACCATAATATTTTAGCATTGATCAGATCTGAATCAACCACATTAGCCTAGGTTTTTTGTTCAACCGCGTGAGAAATTGAGGAAAAGATGGTGGCGGCTTCATCATTAAAGATGGAAAGTTTCAACATAATTTGACCAAAAGTGGTAGGTAATAATGTCTCTGGGGCATTAGTTACCGAAATGGTGAAAGTTGTTGTGGTCACCTAATCTACAATATTATTTCGTTTTGGTCATCAAACTTTGGTTTGGTTTAAATTTTTAAGAACTTCCAACAAAAATGATGTCGTGACTAGCACAAATATGCGTGGCATGAAAAATCTGTTAGTGTATTATTTTTTTCGTGTAGCTAGAGATGATGATTAATTTTCCCATTTCTTCTTTCTTTTCAATTTCTTTGAAAAAAGTGCATTTCAAAAGCATAGCTAATAAAAACTACATGTTTTCCTAGCAATAAAAATCTATGTATTAACGTTTTTTCACGCCATGGCTATATTTTTGTTATTTCATGCCATGTGTAGGTCTACGGAATACATGAAGTGAGAAAAATTAAAATTTAGTGATTAATTTATTAAATAATATAATATGCTGACCAAAATGAAATCATAGGTTGAAATGGAGAACTAGTTTATTATTGTAGTAAAATTATCTTCAAATATATAGACACATATAGCTGTAACCTTTAATTAGGGAGGAAAATTGGCAAAAGAAGAAGAGATTCTTACTTTAATAAGTGTATTGGACTAGAAGATATTGAACATAAAAAAATTTAAAATCTTTGCAATTGGTTTCCATTGTCCCTCTACCTTGTCTAATGGAAAACGTACAATACAACCGTAGAGATCGAATGATGATCAAATATTTAAAAGAAAAGATTTATACTTCACTTATTTTCATATCTCAATCTTGGGCACCATCAACAAATGGAATCTCATCGCTTTCTTTTCTTCTCATAGTCTAGATTTTGAATATACCAAATTTTACGTATTTCTATCTTTATGTATAGAGGGAGGAGCAGTCTGATTCAAAATAATATTTATTCTTCACCTCTTGAGGGATTTCCACAACACATTACTCTTTATCCATTCCAATATATAGAGTTAGTCAAGCAACTAATAGATAATAATTTGATCGGTTCAATTGTTAATTATCTTCCGCAAGGCTGCTGAATGGTGTGTTTCCTCGTAGTTTCTCATTGTACAAAATGCATAATTCAATGTTTTTTCTAACTTCAAGTGCAAGAGCATTTTGATATTGTTTTTTAACAATACACATTTAAGGCGGCACATTAGAAACGATGAAATCTAAAATATTACTTAAATATGTAAAATAATAATCAATGTATAAAGATTTAGACTATTATTTCATACTAGAAATGCGAGCACACAATCACAACAAGTAGTATTGAAGTGAATCAAGTATTGGTCTCACAAAAACTATGTTATTATTTGTTAACCTAAGCAATCCTATTGATTAACTGAACTGGTAAGGAAGTTTAACAGAAATATTTAATTTTTACTAATCTAATGTAACTAAGAATTAACCAAGATGATGAACAATAAAAGATTTGAGAAAATTTTGATATTATAAAAGCGTTAGAACTCACGAGTCTACCGTAGTTGTAGTTATAGTAACTATTATACCCTAGGTCCAATCGATTTTGGACGTAAACACATTTAATATGATTAATGCATTATTATTTATAGGAAATCTATTAAAAGAGTTCGTAGGTTCAATTCTTGGTAATTTGTTAATCACATGGAATTACGAGTGTGAAAAACAAATTACATATGATTGAATCTTAAATTATCCGTGGTCATAAGTATTAATGAGGTACTGTTATCGTTATTTCGGATAGACAATCACATGTAACATTTTCCACTAGTGAAGTGAGTAGCTGATTTTACAAGTTAAAATACAGTAACATTTAAATGGATACGTAAATATTTTGTTGTAAAAATAAAATATTGAAGACCAACTGAAAATATATCTGAGTGTCAGTTGTTAATCTCTAATATTGGTAGTTGAATTAGTCTTTCGACTTGAGGTTATCATAGTGCCTTATATGTGGATAGTTACACTTCGATGATGTTCGATGTTACTCTACTAATAATCGATAATATGACAATATTTGTGTATGTCAAGAATCATATGAAATTTTTGAATAATTAATAGAGGATTTGTCACTCTTAGATATTAAGAGGTTACTTAATTTATAGATTTTGATTTGTTCAAAAAATTAATTCAAATTGCAAGACATCAGGATCAGGAACCTTACGAGTCACACACAATAAGGAAAATTAGAAGAATGATTTTATTTATTAATTAATTGACAAGTGTTGGACATTTTTACAATTAATTAATTTGATTGCCTATTAATGGGCTCAAGTTCATTAATTAGATTAATAAATATTGAACCAGATCAAGTTCAAGGGACGGGCCAAACCTACTTAAACTCCTATTAATAAACTGCTAGAGTTTGAGAAAACATATCATATATTCATAATCTTGCTAGCACAAGAAAAGAGAAATCATGTTCTCTAATTCTTTTCCCTTGTCTAGATTACCATTGTAGGTTGTGATGTGCTACTCATGATTGTTCTTCGCATAATTAACTAAAGATATAATTCTTATCACATTTTCTATCTAAACACAAAGAATACCATTGGTGAAAATTGAAATTATTTTAAATTTCGATGTGCAATGTAAATTCCCAAGAGTAGTATCTGAGCACACTGTGTTTGGTATAAATTGTTTTGAATCTTGGGGACAATTAATAGTTAATTGTTAATTGATTTTCTTGTTTCTAGCTGTGAAGAAAATTCATTTTATTTTCAAAAATCTGTTTTTGTAAAAAAGAAAAAAAAATTGAAAATTGGATCGGAAGGCTTAGTTGGTGCAATAGCCGTCACTAGCATTGGTGCTATGCGTGCGTCGCGATCGTTTTGTGGGCAATAGCGCGGTTGCTCTGTAAAGCAGTGCAACTGCGCATGTAGTAGCATGCAATGCCGTTGCACATTGCAGCGGCAGTCGTTGCTTCTGTCATCGGCAACGACAAGGCCAGCTGTGGGCAAAAGCAACATTGAGCGATGCTGATATTAATGAAGGGCCTATTAATAATTTTGAAATGGGGCTCAAAATGTAATTTTAAAATTGGTTTTGAGCGTAGATTTTGAAAAGAATTTCAATTTCAATTTCAAAAGGGCTTTGACCTATATTTGAAAAATGACCAAAATGTCAATTTAGACCCATTTAAAATTGATGGCTTTCTAAAATATAGTTAAAATTGGATTTTAACTTATATTTAAAACTTTGAACCTAAATTGGATTTTATTTTATTTAGGAGTTTTATCCTAAATTAAAATATAAATTCAATTTGCTCTAAAATCTTGGAATTAAAGTTGGACTCAAATTTGAAATATAATTAAAATTTGATTTTAATTAAATACATTTGCCCTAACATCTTAGAATTAGAGTTTGACTCTAATTTGATATTTAATTAAAATTTGATTTTACTCAAATAAATTTGCCCTATAATATGGAATTAGAGTTGGACTCTAATTTGGTAATTAATTAAAACTTGATTTTACCATATAATTTGGAAATAGAGTCGTATTTTAATTTGACATTTAATTAAAATTTGATTTTAATTTAATAAATTCGCTAATTACATTAATTGATTAATTTAAAAAATTAATCAATTAATTATTTTGATTCATTTGTCTAAATTAGTTTAGACAACCTTAATGGCTTGAAATTTAAATTATAATTGCATAGAATATAGGTATAGGAATGCATTTATGTGATGAATGTATATTTAGTGGATAATTATGCGTTGACTGGTAAGTTTTAATTCTTGTTATTTTTGTGCCGTGAGCTCTTATCAATTTTGAATCTAAGAGTCTATTGTAATGGGCCTGCATTTTCAGTTCATTTAGGCTTTCGTGCAAACTAATATAGAATATATGTTACAGTTGGATAAATTGAAAAAGAGATAAGATGAGGAGACCATGGCGATGGAGCATTGTATGAGTCAATGTTATACCTTCTAGGAACTGACCAAACTAGTTTTCCTTATCGCTTTGGAAGACTATAAGTCCATAATTGTCTCTACTATTATATGTATATTTATTTGCATGTTAGATGTATAATAAAAAATATATAATTATTACGATGAGACATTTGCATGCAAAACCCCTCGTTAAAAATATTAAGTCAATTTGATATTTGCCTTCCATCATTATTGTGAAAAACGAGAGTCCTAAATCGATCTCAACTTGTTGAGAAATATACCCACTATGAACTGACCAACTAGTCTTCCTTATGGCTCGGGAAGACTAGATAGTAAAGTTCATAATCGTCCACACTATTATATGTATGTTTATTTGCATATCGGATGTATAATAAAAAATATATAATTATTATGATGAGACATATGCATGATAAATCTCTCGTTATCAGATTTATTATTCGCCTTCCATTATTATAAAGAAAAATTGGAGTCTTAAGTTGATCGCAATCTGTTGAGTACACTTTAGAATGATCTATTAGAGATATGTTTGACACTATAAAATATTAAATATTTTTGAATGATGAGTTCTACTTAACTAAAAATTATCTTTTGTAGAGAAAACTCAAGGATATATTCTAAAGGCATATTAAGGTAACACATAAGTTGTATGAAGACAAAAAGTTGTCGTTTAATGATCTAGAAATTGCCTGGAGATACAATTAACAGAACTATCTATTCAATTATTTTATTAAAGCTTGCTGAATACACTCAAGATCTTAATATAACAAATGAGATCCCATCCAACTTAGAATCAAATATGGATTTTATTAATTTATGTAAGAGGGCCATATATTTATTTTAAACGGTGAGAGGATAATTAATTTCATAAAAGACCACGTTAAATTAATTGATACATTTTTCAATACATATTAATTCTCTATTTTCATCATTTATAATTTTTGAATCAATAGTGACTATATGAATTTGAGAGGTATATTGGATGCTAACAAATTGATCGAGCTAAATTTTCTCAATTAACACTGCAATTTGAGAATTATTCTCGGGAAAAAATTGGTTGTCTTTGATTAGCCATTTTCAGAGACACCTATTGATGAATTGGCTGATGAATAGGTGATTTCTTATAATAAACACATTGATGATGGAAATATTGCAACATGTGTGATACTTGTAGATATGTCACCTGAGTTGTAAAAGCAACATGAGGGTACATGTGTTAACTCATCATATTTCGACTCAAATAGTTGTATGATGAATAATCACATATAGAAGGCTACAAGACTTCCAAGTAACTATACCAATGCAAAATGCCAGAAGGATCTTTGGTTAATGCTCATGTACCAAAGATGATTAACTATATTGAGAAGTTATCTCAATTGGGTTAAGTGAAGGACTATGAATTATGTTGTGACTTAGCTCTACAATCTATAAGAGAGAGCTATTCACAATTTATTATGAATATTACATGAATAAGCTCGAGTAGACATTGCATGAGTTCTTGAACATGCATAAAATTGTTCAGCCCAATATAAAAGTTAGTAGTGGGCAAGTCTTGGCCATTGACTCCCTTAAGGGCACTAAAATGAAGTATGAAGGAGGTTTTAGAAAAGCAACCAAGATGGCTAAAACAGTTAATTCGAAGAAGGATAATACTAAATCTAATGATCCTTGTAATTCTTTTGGAATGAAATGTCATTAGAAGAGCAAGGCTTAGCTCACAAGCTTGAATGGAAAGAAGTCTTTTGAAGCTTGCATTGCAGACATATTTTTTATTGAGATTAATATGTCTACTTCAACAACTTCCCAGATATTAGATATCGAATATGGTTCTCATATTTGTATAAATATGTAGAAACTAAATTGAAGTAAACCACTGTAGGAGGAAAAAGTTGAATTGCACGTTAGAAATGAGAAAAAGTTGCTACATTACATATAGGAGCTTACTTCTTGCCATTACTTTTAGACTTAGTATCTAGAAAAATGTTATTTTGTTCCCACCATTACCAAGAACATTATTTCATTTTCATGTTTGAACATGAATTATTTTTCAATTAATGTTGAGGACAATTGTTGTTCCTTTTTATGTTGATAAAATTTTAATGGTTATGATAAATTACAAAATTACATTTATATTCTAAATA
>CAIGRN010132621.1:0-25818 GCA_903798345.1 Fraxinus anomala
TAATAGTCCCCACAATTTCCTTTCTACTTCCATATTCTGCTACCTGTTGATCATTTGTATTCATTACCCATGATAAAACTTTATAATATATATATTTTTAAAAATAAAGTGTGTATATTTTGCATAGTCGCTGGTTAAAACATATATATTTTGGCAAAAAATTAATTTATAAAAAATAAATACTTATTTATATCTTCAATTCCATATGTTTGTGTAATGCGCATTAGTATGATTGACATGAATTATTGACTGTTTAATTTTACCAAGTAGAGTACAGCAAACAACATGTACTTAAAGTGGTCGAAGAAAATGTGTCAAGTGAACATGCAAACGTTTCAACTTTAGGGTGAGACTGAAGTTTTTACCAGCATAACATGCGAAGCAAAATTTCGTAGACGGCAAATCGGGTCACCCATGAGGTCGGTGACGAGTGCCGGTTTCCCGCGCTGACCCACCTCGCACTGGCGCTCTAACTCCGCCACCGCCACCTTATCTCTTCCTTCATCATACTCTCGCACCACTACTAGTGGTGTCTCTGCCCCCGGACTTGGCATATTCTCAGCTGCTATTTTGGATGACATTGAAGACAAATTTTAATCTCTCTTGACAAGTTTAGTTCTTTAGGTTTCTAAAGTTGTGTGGGTTCTTAAACCTCCAAATCCATATCCTTTTATATATATATATATAGGCAATGGACTTGCTGACATGGCATCTATTTGGCTACCTAAACACCTTATGGGTATACTAAATTCATATTAAATGTATAAAGTTATATTCTGATTAGGTACCCTTTATCATTTACTCGAATTCGAGACTGACTATGTAAGAGGAAAATCGTAAAAGTGCTCGACATATTGGTGCCCATTCTTGTTCTCTCGTAGAGTAAATTGGTAACTGAATCAGATAGTTTACCATTTATTGATCCAGAAACTGCAGGATAATTTATATTGGGATTGTCGTCTTGTGCGATTATGGCTGTGGCGGCGAATATGGAACCTTGTATAAATAACTTGTTTGCACTTTCTTAGATATGGCTTTTACACATATATACTATCCCAGAATAATCATGCCCTATGGTCCATTACCTTATTTCATTCTTACAATGACTAAATACTTTCACTACCCCTACCCCGGCTTTGATCCTTTTCTTTAAATTCTTATTATATTGAGTCTTATTTTATTTTGATAAGAAAGTATTTCAATTCAATTTAATAGAACGTGAGTATTCAAAATTCCATAAGATAAGAGATAGCTTTTAGTTCAATATGGTAGAACGTAAAAAAGTACTTTTAATTCATTTTAGTAGAACGTGAGCCTCCAAAATTCAATAAGATTAAAAAGCGTTTTTAATTCAGTTTGGTAGAATGTAAATATTCTCTAAAACTCGATGTTGTACCTAATCCATATGCTTAGTAAGTCACATCCAAATTGGTCTCGTACTTAAAAGTATCTATAGCTTTAAAAGGAAAAGTTTTTCTCCTTTGCCTCCTAAATTGATGGATGAATTATAAACAGATAAACTTTCAATCATTATATGTGTACGTATCTTTGATTTCAAGAAAATCGAAGATGAAGGATGTTATTCTGACTTAGAAGTCTATGCGTGAACATTGATAGACGAAGGGGATTATTTTTCAAATTATTTCATGAATAAACTTGTGAGAAAATATAGTTATTTTCTACAGTATTCACGAAGACTTAGTTGACAGCTCATTAAATGAAAAGAAGATAAAAGTAAAAAAAACTAAAGAAGGCTAGTGTAAACAAGTGTTTGCATTAGTACATATAAAACTAATATATTTTAATCCTTTTTTTTAATAATTCACAAAAGGAAGTAATTAAGATGTCGTGCTTAGCTCCACTCCCCATTGCAGAAAAGGGTTATTAAGTATTAAATAAGTGATTAAGATCAATTATTAGGTGGGTTTTGGTGAGAGTGATGCGCAAGAACATGTTCATTGGTTAACATTTGGAAGAATTTTTATGATTGCATGGTGATGATCACATGATCTTGATTAATTTATTTAGAGATGCCTTTGTTAAAAGAGTGGTCATGACACAAAAAGAGGGCAGGTGTTGTATGGCTAAGAATTTTAAGACCACCTTTTTAGCAAATTCAAAATTATTGCTAATTTGTCTAATTGTTTTTATGGTTCTTGAAGTGAGTTTGACCTTTGAAAGGTAAAAATCAGTAATGGATCCAAGACCGAATTACAGGTCGGGCTAATACGTAAAAAAAATTAAAATTACACAAGAATTTTTTTGTTTTTACATAAAAAAATTTTTCTACTAAAAAAATTAAATGGGCTGGGGCCCAGGCCCGGCCAAATCCATCCCTGGCAAAGATGATGCAGTCACAAATTAAGGGTTCCATTCACACGATAAAATATATGTAATTTTGAACCCTTTTTATTGTATGGATAATGTATGAGTTTTTGTTTAATATTTGATTAGATACAAAACTTGAATATAGTAAAATATATATCGCGTGTTTTATTACAAGTGACAAATACACATAAGATAAATGTAGCAAAAATGGGCATATCAAGATCCATGTATATTTATCCTAGAATATTCACACATACAATTAGAAATAAGTATACATGTACAAATGAGAAGAGATATTTTGAACCATGGTTATAAAACCCAGTCCAGCCCAGTCGGGCAGATCCGAAAATCAATGACCCGAGCTCTTGACCGAGCCGGTCAAATTAATTTGATTGAAATGTACTGTCAAAACCAAGCTTTGACCAAATTAACCAACGGTTTAACCGGCATACTTGACTGGATTTTGAAATCTTCTTTTAAAATTTTTGGATCCAAAGGAATCGAACCTTGAACCTCTAAGGAAAATAATGGACCATTGGAACACAAAATGTTTTAATATTATTTATGTGTAATAACTTACATCTATCTAATGAATCATTTATAAGTTTTCTAAAAATATTTTTCTAAAAAACTTTGGTACAACATTTTACTTTATTTTATAGACCTAATAATTAGTGAAAAATAAATTAAAAACTTTAATTTTGCCTAAAAATTTTATACTTTATATTTTTTTTGTAGATTTTTATGCAATAACACACCGGTCCGACTAATAACTCGAGACCCAATACTTTGTCGGGGTCAATATTCGGGTTGAGTCTAATAAATATGTGTTGAACTAACTGAAAAAAAAATGGCTGCTAGTTTGGTGAGCATACCAATGCATTTATCTTGTAAGTATTAATTGTTTGGTAGACATAATATTAATTACTATTAGATATATTGTCATAAATTAAGCTACATGTATATCTTGCTTCACACCAAG
Source organism: Fraxinus anomala (assembly GCA_903798345.1). Classification (NCBI taxonomy): domain Eukaryota; kingdom Viridiplantae; phylum Streptophyta; class Magnoliopsida; order Lamiales; family Oleaceae; genus Fraxinus; species Fraxinus anomala. Next base: position 3,311 of record CAIGRN010132621.1, read on the forward strand.
GATGACATCTCTTCTATGTGTGAGACTGTGTTAAATCAAATTCTGAATCGTCCCAACTAAAAGGAATTATCAGAGGTATAATTCTTATCATAAATCTTATCTGAATAGAAAATGATCCAGCGGTATTGAAATTGTTTTAATTCCGTTATACATAAGTAAATACTCAATAGTGGTATTAGACCTACTTTGTTATTTTATAGAATTTGTTATCGTTTTGGCAAGACAATTCTTAGAATTTTTAACTTGATTATTTATAGTTTGTACTGTCATAAAGAATAATTTTTTATTAGTTGTGAAACGAAAATTAGAAATTGAAATGGCATCTGGTATGTCAAGATTTTCCATATCCAGCGGTACTGTGTTTCGATAAAAATACGTCGAAGATAGAGGGTTGGCCCCAAGAAGGCGCTGCAAAGATCAGGAAAATGTGGCACAAATTACACAACCGATCGCTGCAGCTACAACATCATATGTGCAAAGTTGTTAATTTTAATGGCAACGATTTTGCAAATTGAGATCACATTCGTGCTCGATCCGCATACTAGTATGGATTGCACAAGCTAGGTGCTACCACAAATAGTGGCTCAAATTACACAATGGATCGCTACAGTGCAGCACCATTAGTGTAACCAGGTGTTGGTGAGAATGTGCCAGATGCAAATCGAGTCATGCGATCAGATCACACTAACCACGAGTCATGCTTGATATGTACAGATATGTGATGATCTATACAGATCGCAAAACCTAGATGCTGCCCATGGCGGTGCTAATTGTGCCATCTGATTAGGATCGAATTTTGTCGTTGGCAAGTCCGATCTGTTACGTTTTAGTACCAGGTGAGGATGTGCTCCAGGCTGCAATTTTGGTGTTGCAAAGATCTTAGGTACAAATTTTGAACATAGGACTTCTGATGTAACTTTGAATTGGGACTTAAACTGCAATTTCTATTTTGGGCATACAGTGCGATTCTATTAATTTCTTATAAATTGAAATTTAGGGTTTTAAATTTGCTTTTGACATTATCTAGGAATATTGATTGATTATAGGGTTGGAAAAATAAATAATTACCATAATTTCAAGATACACTTTCAAATTGAAGAAACTAGGGGATTTCTTACAAAAATCATATGGTATTAATTAATTAAGAATTAAGTAGGTTAAGCTCATAATAACATACAATTTATTATCATAATTATATACTAGTCACAAGGAATGTCATAATCACAGAGACACAAACGTAGGTCATGATTGAAAATTTAGTCACAAATCACACATTTTTATAGGTCACATCTTATTTATCGATCACAAATTATCAAATTGATCATAACTTTTTATCACAAATTATTAAATGAATTGATCACAACTTATTTATGGATTATAAAGACACAATGTCATGATTACAAATCTAGGCACAATTCACATTTTTAAAGATCAGATAGTATTTGTTAGTTACAAATTACTCATCTTATTGATCTCAATTAGTCAAGTAATTGGTGACAAATGGTCTTCTTCCCGTCCTACTACTCCACCATCGGCATCACTCAAATACCGTTGCCACCCCCACCTTCATCACCACCGCACCACCATCATCACCATCTGCACCAATAGCATCACTATCATCGTCACCGTAGCTCAAATCGTACCACATAGACACATATCACATCAAAACTATCAACACTACACCAACAACCATCATCACCACCAGATAAACCATTACTACCAACAAACATTACCTAGATTGCACCAATTACAATCAACACCACCACCCAGATTACACTACTACCCAAATTGCTCCTAGATCGTACCACCACCGCACAACCAGAAATGCAGCTCCACCACCACTAATGGCCACATTCAATCTACAAAGGCAAAAGGAATAAACAAAATCGCCTCACAAACTGCATCAACAAGTGGCACCCACACAAATCTGTTTATATAGTACACACTTGAGAGGAGTGGAAGTGGATTCGATTTCAATGGAAGAAGGGACAGCGAGGGTAGGCAACAATGGACCTCGAGCAGGTGGTGGAAGTTTGGTTCCCCTTTTACAATTTTGAATCTATTTAACCGTAAAATGATTTTGGTGCCATAGAAGAAGGTGGTGGTGCGGGAGAAGTAGCTATGTCAACGAGCCGAGCTGAAAAAAAAAAAAAGCTCGGGCTCTTTTTTGGACTGAGCTTTTTTGGGCCCGAGCCGAGTAAAGCCCGACAAAAAAAAAAGGCTCGGCCCACTAAGACTCGATTTTTTTGATTTTTTGTTATTTATTATTATTTTTTTAATATTGAATTGCCTGCGTGCCTGAAATAAATTTTTTTTTTTTACTTTTTTTTTTAACCATGGGCAGACCGGGGCTCGAGTTGATGCCCCAAAATGGGGCTTGGCCCGAGCCGCCCGAACTTTTTTGCCATCCTTAGGGAGAAGTGGAATAAAGTGGTCTTTCCTGTGACCTTTTTTGGGTGGAAAATGAATTACGGTTAGGGTAGGTTGTTTTGTGGAATCGGGAAGGATGGGTGAGGTTGGGTACACCTAATTTTTGAAAGAATAATTTTATCATTGGGTTTCATTTTGTCCCAAATTGAAAATTAGGTTAGCCTCAAATTTATAATTTTAATTTAGTACATAATATCAAATTAAATTTAATGCTTGACAATGAATATGTTAATTAGTTTAACTTAATTAAGGGGTTTGAATACAATTTATCGTTCCAATTTCGTCTAAATAGTTTAGACTAATATTTCATTTCAGAATACATTGGATTGGCATGATTTAATTTCGATTAAATCTATAGGAATTCATGATATTAGTCTAGTGGATGATTATGAACTTGACCTTCAGTTTTAATAATTGATTTATGTATTGCTGCTTTAATTATTGATTTTTGCTCCGCTTGGCTGCTATTTTTAATTATTGGGCCTTTTTTTTTTTCTCATTTTACTATTATTTTCTTGTGAGGTGTTTTATTTTTATGGCATGCTTGTCCATTTATTTTAGGTCTACGTGTCAACTAATATGGTATACAGGTTGCTACAGTATACAAGAAAACCACTATTATATAATATAGGTTGCAATTAGTTATGTCAACTAGTCGAGTCGAGTCGAGCCTGAGCCGAAAAAAAAAGCTCGAGCTTTTTTCGGTCGAGATTTTTTCGGTCTGAGCCTAGCAAAGTCCGGCAGAGAAAAAAAGGCTCGGCCTGAGCTTTAGCCGAGCTGAGCTGGGCCGGCTCGAGTTTTTTATTTTTATTTTTTATTTTTTCCTTGTGCTGCCTGCACAGGCAGCTTGCTGCCCTAAACAGGCAGCATACTACTCTGCAGGCAGCTTGCTGAGCAGCAGCAAGTTGCCTGTGTGGGAAGCCCCTTTTTTTTTATTACGGGCCGGTCGAGCCACACGGGCCGGCCCGGGCTCGAGCTGGTGCCCCAAAATGGGGCTCGAGCTCGAGCCGACCCGACTCGAACTTTTTTCGAGCCGGACCAAATTCGAGTTGACGAGTTTTTTTGCCATCCCTAGTTGTAATAGGATATAAAGATCATTGTTTTGGACCATTTGATGATCGTATGTATGTCTTTTAGGAATTGATCCAAATTATTCCTTTTACCTCAAAAAGGTTATATAATATTAGTCAATAACCATCCACAATTTAAATTAGGGAGAATTGTAGCCAAAGTGTCAAATCATTCATTTAGTAACAGTTTAGATTCAAATTTTTAAAAAATTTGCTAGAGAGTTTAAATGGATAAAAATCATTAATTTGACAATTAAATGATCGAAATAGTAAAATTTGACCAAAGGTAATAAGGGCAAAATAATAACTAGTTCAAAAACCCTAAAAAAATAATAATAAAAAATGAAACAAACGAAGGGGAAAAAAAATAAAAAGGTTCTCTCCTTTACCACCCCACCCCTCAAAATCAACCACCACTATCGCCACCCAACGTCGGCAAGGCCGTAATTTGGGAAATCATAAAAGAAGTAAACATCTCCCTTAATAAAATAAGCGAAACCATCGCTGATAATCTGCAGATTAAACCAAATTACAGAAACAATTGATAACGGCCTCCCACCACCCACAATATATTTATGCACCCACTAAAATCCACCGCACAGCGCATCAGAAATGTCTTCAAGAACTTCCCAAAGAGGTAAGCTTTCATCAATATCTATACACCCACTAAAATCTAAATACCCAACTCAATTACAACCTCCAACCCCTCTTCAAAAATTCAAACACAGAAGGTAAATTATCCACACAAATCAACATCGATGACACATTAACCTACTTCTAAAATATGCCCCTAGTGAAACCCTCGCCACCCATCTCGTCATTTTTAAGAAACTGCTAGCCACCGTTGCCAACCCCAAGAACTATGAAGATGTAATTTTTGTAGAAGAGGTGGAAGATGAGGAAACTGATGAATCGCGTGGGGGGAGGAATTGGACCTCTCACCGTCGGAGGAATTGTACCGTGGTAGGTGGTAACAGATGGTGAATATTCTGGTTCTGATTTGGTATTGGGGGTAGGCGTAGGGGGTTGTCGAAGAAGATGGACTTGGGTGTGCGGTGGGTTGTTTTGAATTTTTAATTTAATTGTTATAATTGTAATATATATGAAAAATGTAAATTTAACATTTTGCCCTCTAAAAATTAGTCAGATTAGATGATTTACATAGTTCATTTGCTTCTTTTAAACTGTTACAAAAACAGAAAACTAATTAGTTCCAAAATTCAATAATATTAAAGAATCTTGAAATTTATTCAATGGTATTACATTTGTGCCCGCATTAGTTCGATTAACTTTGATAGGAATTTTAACAAGTTTTATATCATCTTTTCCATTATATCTCTAATGAAATGAAACATAACATCTATATGTTTAGTTCTATCATGAAATATAATATTCTTACTCGAGAAAATAGCACTTTGACTATCAGAACAAAGCTCTACCTTATTTTCTATAAACCCTAATTTATTTAATAACCCTTTTAACCAAAGACCTTCTTTTATAATTTCAGTAGCAACAATATATTCAGTTTCAATATAAGATAAATCAACTAATTTTTGAAGCTGAGACTTTCAACTAATACAAGTATTATTTATCACATAAAAGTATGCAGAAGTAGACTTTTTGTTATCAAAATTACCAGCAAAGTCAGAATCAACATATATTTCAAATTAAAACAATTTTTATCAGTTTTAAATATAAGGCCTAGTTTCTGAGTACCATTTAAGTATTTGATTAAATGTTTTATGGCTTCCTAGTGAAGCTTACCTAGATTGCTTGTAAATTTGCTCACAACACTTACAACAAAAGCAATACCAAGTCTAAAGCATAGTATAACATACATAATATGACCTACTGCATTAGCATAAGGCACATTTGCCATAACTCGTCTTCGAATTCAGGTAAATGATCAATAGATTACTTCACACAGGAAAATATAGGCAAACTAACAGGTTTGGATTCATTAAGTGAAAACCTTTAAACAACATTTTCAATATAAGATTCTTGTGTTAGAAATAATTTTTCATTTGTTCTATCTCTTTTTATTTTCATGCCTAATATTCTTCTAGCATGTTTTAAATCCTTCATGTCAAATTCAGATTTAAGTTTTTCTTTTAAAGAATAACAGTAGCTTTATCGTAATTAGCTAGAAGCATATCATCAACATATAGAAGTAAATAGAAAAATTCAGTTTTTTCAACACTTATAAAATAGAAACAAGGATCATAATTTGAATTTTTAAAATTAAGGCTTTGTATAAAATAAGCAAATCTTTTATACCATTACCTAGGGAACTGTTGCAAATCATACAAAGATTTTTTCAAAAGGCACACTAAGGGTGTATTTGATTACAAATATGAAATTTACATGGAAAGAAAATAAATTCTAGGTAATTGAATTGCATAGAAATTATTTGCATGGAAAATGTCAATTAAATGTATTTGATTAACTTAATTCTCAATCTAGAAAATATTGTTCCTTTCCATCTTTTGGTGTTTGATAGTCATTATTTTCCATGGAAATAATCATTTTTTCCGACTTTTGTTGTTTGATAGTCATTATTTTTCATGTAATTTGTCACTTTTTCCATGGAAATTGTAACTTTTTCATGAAAATTATACAATTAATTTTTAGAAGTATTGTTCAATAGTACCTTCAATCTCTACACAAATATAATTCGGATGCAAGATGAATTTAATACGTAACAAACACTTGAACAAATCATTGAATATTATATTGACGTGGCCCGGATCATGAAAGAAATCCATAAAAACACACAATCAGGTGCAATTATACTTTTATTTATCGGGTTCAGTAGATTTCATATCCGTTATCTCTAAAGAATTGGTGCCCTCCACAATTTTTGATCATGTGAAAACCTCAAAACATTAACCAACTATACAAATAGATCTATGGATCATATTATAAAATTATAATCAAATATAATTATTAGATAACCAAATAATCAATTCAATGAATAATGAATAGAATTTGTCCAGCATAGTGCAAATCAACTAAAACAAATAAAAAAACCAAAAAATCGCCATTGTAAAAAAGTAGCAATTCAAATCAACATATATCATACTTTTACATATGGTTGTTAAATTATCCAAGCACACTATCCTAAAGTAGTGGCGGTGGATCACGACCAAGCTTCTCATATACCATATCGTGCATGAATTCTTTATCAGTCAAGCTCATAAATACTCTAGCTAGACTCTCGTCCGACTGAAATACTTTCATGACTTGCATTACGTCACACTTGTCTAAGTTCATGCCTTGCAATTTTTCGAGAACCAATTGCCAATTGATGTGGTTTAGCGTATCTAACATAGTTTGAATCTCCATAGCATTATCAATTTTTTAGACGATTCAGCAATGCTCGATAGGACAATGAGACTCTCATCATTGGGTTGGGTACGTCTACGTCGAATTTTGTTGGTTTCTCCTTCGACGTTACGCTTAGGAGCACGAATTTCACTTTGATCCATGAAATCATTTTGACAATCAACTTCATTTACATTTTCATCTAAAAAAAATAACTTTTTATAACTTTTTATATAATATAAATCGTATGTATTATTATTTACGATATTTTATATACCATGAATGGGGGAGAAATTGTCATTGCCGGTTACAACGCGATCTCCTATAGCAGGATCATTTCCAAAGATAACTTCTAAATCATCACGAGGACAAAGTTTCGTCCTCCACTTTCCGAATTCCGAATTTCCCTACAAAGGGAGAGAGGAGAGATATGTTATATGCGTACTCAATGTCCAAAAGAAAATACACTACTAAAATATAATGACTAATAATTTCATTGGTCGATGAAATATAATAGCTTCAGGTACTCATCACAAGCTAGTTCTACAGTTAATAATGGAGTAATCCCCACCCCTGTTTCTAAATAGACTAGAGAGAATTTAAATGAATGTAATTGGAATAGTAAAGTCTTACATATCCTATTTATGGCAGTATTCTCGGAAGAGTTTAGGTGAGTGTCTATGTGTGAGGTAGTCAAAGATGTTTGAAATATTTTACAGACCACACATGAGGGAACTCAGGAGATTAAGAACTCTAAGTTGCAAATACTAACCACTAGGTTTGAAGAAATTAGAATGAAGAACGATGAATCGTTTGATGAATTCTATGCGAAGCTAAATGACACAGTGAATTCTAGCTTCAAACTTGGTGAGAGAATTCCAGAGCCTAAAATTGTAAGAAAAATTCTTAGATCCTTACTTGAAAAGTTTACGCCTAAAGTCATGGTTATAGAGGATAGCAAGGACTTAGATTCAATTAAGATTGAAGATTTGGTTGGATCTTTCCAAACTTATGAACTGACATTAGCTAAACCCACAAACAACAAGTCACTGGCCTTAAAAATTGTGAGGAATAATCATAGAGAGTCATCAGATTCAAATTCTCCTAATAAAGAGGAGTTAATATACTTTACCAAAAAATTTCGAAAAATGTTTAGAAAAAAAAAAACCTCAAGAGAAACATAGAAGTGGTCCAAGTGAGTCTAGGAAGAGTTCTAAATCTGTGAGATGCCATAATTGTCGAGGTTTTGGCCATTTTAAGAGTAAGTGCCCTAGCAGTAGGAGAAATTCGTATAAAGCTATGAATGCTACTCTCACTGATGACGAGTCTAACTCGGACAATCAGAGTGAGAAATTCACTCGTGAGGAAAGTAGAAAATATATTGCCTTTACTTCTAAAATTAGGAATGAATCTGATAAGTGGAGTGAGAAGGCTGAGAACGCAAGTAGTGGTGAGGATTATGATAATGAGGAAGATTCTGATAGTGATGAAAATATCCATGAGGCTTATGATAAGATGTATGAGGAAAGTCTTAAGATTCTAACTAAAAATAAAGCCTTAAGTACGAGAGTCACGGAACTTGAGTCAAAAAATGAGAAACTCTTAGCGTATATCCAGGAATCTACCTCAACTTTGAGTGAGTTGAAATTTATGAATGAATCTTTAGATAGTCAGGTTAAGAAATCTCACTAGTGAGATTGAGAAGACCTATAGGAGAGCTAATGAGCTGACAGTTGAAAATGAAACCTTAGAATCCAGGTCAAAAATCTTCTGAACAATCTAGAGTATCTCAAGTCTCAACTTCTTACCTTTTCTAGTGGTTCTAAGAAGTTAGACAACATTCTGGGAATGGGCAAGCTTGCTGGTAATAAGAGAGGTTTGTGATACAATAAAAATGATCATAATATTGCTAGTATGCCCAAAACCACATTTGTCATTGGTACTGACCAGCTTAAACATGTGTATAACCCTGAACTTAAGAATAAGGGATATGTAGGACAAAAGTCTACTAGATAATGTAGGACCCGTCAACCTAGGAATAGACGTCAGTGATTCACATACATTTGGTCCAAAGTTTATCCCTACATGTTTTCGTTGCGGTGAGTTAGGATACGTAAGGCTTAGGTGTCGTTATTTCCTGAACAGAAATAGAACCGAACTTAAATAGAAATAAGAATCATAAGTTTTTTGGTCAGATTGACTTTCTTACTAATCAGGTGAGTCAATTGACCAAGTTAATGACACAGATGACTGGGAATATTCCTGTCACTAGGCAAGTTTGGATGAAAAAAAATGATCTGAAAATTTTTGAAATAAATGACGGTGCTCTTAAAGGTAAGAACATTTACATAGCTAACTGATTAAGTATTTTTGGTGCATGCTCGTTCTTTATCATTTATGTGATATTGATTTATGCATGCATCACTGAAATTTTTTGAAAAAGATTACGGTGCTCTTAAAAGAAAGAGCATTTATATACATAATTGATTAGGCATTTTTGGTGCATACTCGTACTTTATCATTGTGTGACATTGATTTATGCATGCATCATATTTGTTTATTTATTTTTTACGTAGAAAACTCATGCATATTTCATTTATTTATTTTTGTTTGTTTGACATTTGTTTGTGTGCTTTGTACATTCATACTTTAAAATAAAAACAATAAAAAAATGGAAATTTGAAAAATAAAAATGCGAAAAATTATTTTATAGCATAATATGTAATATACTTGAATTTGCTTTTTGTGATCAAGCATGTGTTTAATCGATGAGTTGCAACATAGTTTTCATTACTAGTTTATGTTATTATGGAGTACTTAGTATATGTGTCTTTATGTACCATCTGCACTGTACACACTATGATATTGTTAGTGGGACTCTTATCATATGTGTGAAATTTGAGATATCAGTCACATGTTAGTAAGGTGACATTGAACATGAATTGACCATATTTATTAGACTTAAGCTCAAGCTTATCCCCGGTAATAAAAAAGCTCAATATCTTATGTTCTTTTTCGGAACATATATGACTCGAGCAATTAAGTATGTGGAGTTTCTTATAACCTGATGCCTATGGTCAACTAACTTGAGTTAATCGGCTTAAAGGTCGCTACATAAGTCATTTTAGTCTCTTAATGTAGAAGAGTCTGCACTTAAGATGTAAAAACTAATAATGAGTTTAAAATATTGTAAGATGTGAAAATAAATTATACTCAAAGTCAGGGGGAAAAAAGAAAATATCCATACAAAATGCGTTTTTCTTTATAGGTTCTAATGAACTTTAAATGATTTGATTTTCATAAGTTGAAAAATATACTTATTGACAGTGATATTTAGCATGCCATTTCTCACAAAATTAAGGTTTGGAGTTCTACTTATAAATGATTAGTGATAATTTACACACATAGATCACTTGTACAATTTACTCCATATTAACTTGAATTAAGTATGTGGGAATGTTTACCGTACATTGATTATATTTATGCATGCTAATGATTGCATTTTGGAGTGATTATATGTTAATGTTAAAAGTTTTTTTTTTATCCTTTCGTCATTTGTGAAAAAAAAAAAAGGGGGAGAGAGAAGAGTAAAATTTAATTTTTGTTGTTGAATTAGTGAAAAGGGGAGAGTGAAGTAAAATTTAATTTTTGTTTTTGAATTTTGATTTAGGGGTAGATTAATTGATTTCATTGCATTCTATATCATAATGCTTGGTTGGGAGAGTTTTTTTTTTTTTTTTGTGATGTTATTGTTTTTGTTGGTGTTTGATTTAATATTAATTTTACGTCTCAATCTAGCTAGTTTTGATATCATGTGTTTAATTGCTATATTTCCTATATCGCATGCTTTTACCTTGGGTATTTGAGTTGCGAATTTCAGAAAACAAGTTTAACAAGAAATGCAAGAGACATGCAGTTCGATGAAGCTTGTGTAGTTTAGATTTTGTTTTTTTAGTTTCTTGACCTACTGGGTAGTTTTGTCACAGAATGTTAAAGTAAGAGTTTGTTAAGTTCTTACTATTGGCAATTATGTGAACAAAATGACTAATTTGTAACGTGTTGTAAAAATCAAGGACCTATGGTCGAATTTGTATAAATTGGGTTATGAGGTCTAATATCCAAGTATAAAAAGAAGAAAAACATGGCACCGCATTTTCGCTAGCCTATCGCCTTGACATTGCTCAAGAAACAAAAACAAAATCCCCGTCGCACGTCGTCACCGAAGTTTAGCTCGAACAATACGTTTATACAGAAAACCCTAGTTTGCATTTTTGAACAGATTTTTTCGGTCCATTCAACCCAATTACACTCTCCTATAAATATCCAAGCCATTGGACAAAATTCTAAGATGGTTTTCATTATTTTTATTGTCTCATCTTATTTTTTAAAGATCCAAGAACATATTTTTTTCATTGTGATTCATCCTATCTTCTTGAGATAAAAAACAAAAAAAAAAAAATGGAAATTTGAGAAATAAAAATGCAGAAAATTATTTTTACAGCATAATATGTAATAAATATACTTGAATTTTTTTTTTTTTGTGATCAAGTATGAGTTTAATCGATGAGCTACAACATAGTTTTCATTACTGGCTTAGATTATTATGGAGTACTTAGTATATGTATTTTCATGTACCATCTGCACTACACATACTGATATTTTTAGTGGGACTCTATCGTGTGTGAGATTTGGGATATCAGTCACATGTTAGTGAGGTGATATTGAACATGAATTGACCATATTTATTAGACCAAAGCTCAAGCTTATCCCCGGTAATAAAAAAACTCAATATCTTATGTTCTTCTTTGGAGCCTATTTGACTCGAGGAATTAAGCTTACGGGATTTCTCATAACCTGGTGCTTATGGTTAACTGGTTTGGATTAACCGGATTAAAACTATTACAGAGGTCATTCTAGTCACTTAATGAAAAAGAGTTTGCACTTAAAATGTAAAAAATAATAATGAGTTTAAAATATTGTGAAATGTGAAAATAAATTATGCTCCAAGTTAGGGGAGAAAAAAAAAATATCCATACAAAATAATTTTTTCTTTATAAGTTCTAATGAACTTTAAATAGCTTGACTTTCATAAGTAGAGAAATATATTTATTGGCAGTGATGTTTAGTATGTCATTTATCACAAAATTAAGGTTTTAAGTCCTACTTATAAAGGATTAGTGACAATTTACACACATGGGTCACTTATACAATTTATTCCATATTAACTTGAATTGAGTATGTGGGAATGTTTACTTTACATTGATTATACTTATGCATGCTAATGATTGTATTATGGAGTGATTATATATTAATGTTAAAAGTTTTTTTTATCATTTCATCATTTGTGATAAAAATGGGAGAGAGAACTAAAATTTAATTTTTGTTGTTAAATTAGTAAAAAGAGGGAGAGTGAAGTAAAATTTAATTTTTTTTTTTGAATTTTGATTTAGGGGTAGATTAATTGATTTCATTGCATTCCATATCATAATGCTTGGCTAGTTGAGTTTTTAATATTTTTGTGATGCTAATGTTTTTGTTAGTGTTTGATTTAATATTAGTGTTACGTCTCAATCTGTCAGTTTTGGTATCATGTGTTTCATTGCTATATTTTTTGTATCACATGATTTTACATTGGGTATTTGAGTTGTGAATTTCAGGAAACAAATTTAATAAGAAATGCAAGAGACATGCAGTTTGATAAAGTTTGGGTAGTTTAAATTTTATTTTTTTAGTTCCTTGACTTATTAGATAGTTTTGTCACAGAATGTCAAATGACGAGTTTGTTAGGCTCTTAGTGTTGGCAATTTTGTGGACAAAATCACTAATTTGTAACGTGTTGTAAAAGTCTAGTACCTAGGGTACAATTTGTATAAATTAGGTTATGAGGTATAGGGTTCGAGTATAAAAAGAGGAAAAACACAGCGCCGCATTTTCGCTAGCCTATCGCCTGGACACTGCTCGAGCGACAAAAACAGAATCCCCATCGCTCGCATGTCGCAGAGGTTTAGCTCGAGCAATAGGTTTATACGGAAAATCCTAATTTGCGTTTTTAAACAGATTTTTTTCGGTCCATTCAACCAAATTACCCTATCGTATAAATATCCAAGCCATTTGACAAAATTTTAGGATAGTTCTCATTATTTTCATTGCATCATCTTATTCTCTAAAGAACATTGCCTCATCTTATTCTCTAAAGATCTAGGAACATATTCTTTCATTGTGGTTCATCATATCTTCTTGAGATTATATAACCACCTATTTGGGAAAAAAATCAAACCCATTAAATCAAAACACCACCTACTTCCTATTGGTCATATGAATGTACTTTTTCAGTTGAAATTCAGAGGTTACTGGAGGTTGAGAGATGTTGGACAACAAGCGCAGGAAGAGCACAATGTCTTGGAGCAGGTTCTTAGAATTCCGCTGGGAAGAGACAATTGCAGAAGATCTTGAAGCATATCTTGGAGTAGGTTTTAGAGCAGACCTTGAAGTTAGTAGGAAATAGATCGTGAAGTCTAATGAAGTTGGCTAGATAGCATCTAACTGTAACTCACTCCGTATTATCTATAGTGGAGGTAACTGGTTTGGTCCCGGAGTTTTTACCTAGTTGGGGTTTCTCCATCATCATTTTGGTGTTCGTTATTTATTACTTCTTTATTACTGCGGTATTCAAATTTAGGGAAATTAGCTTGTTTGACTAACCATTTAGAAACAATTAAAAGTGACTTGTTGCTTTTGATTGATTAATTTTGCACGTAGGGTAAAAACTAAAAACGAATAATTAATAATCATTCGGTAACTTTGTAGCCGTTAATTTGGTAATCCATAACTTTCATGTGGCATCCAGAGCTGCACCCAGTATTTTTCAAAAAAAAAAAAGAGGACATGGCTATGATGATGCTAGTAATATGTGTGATACTTAGAAGAAATTCAAGCATTATTTCTTAAAGAATGCTCATATGCATACTACATCCATTGTTTTATCCACTGACTACAAATGACATTGGTTTATGCAACCAAGGATATGATTTATATTTGGAGATTCTTTTCTCGATTTGACAGTGTTGTTAATATTATTACTTCTTCTCCCAAGCACGTTAATGTATTGCAACTACTAAAAGAAGAGATCTTGAGGACATGTTGCCTAGTGGAGAACAGTAATCCGGAAATCGGGGCTACCAGATTGATTATTTGCAAAAATCTGGCTCTAATCATTGGAGTCCACATTATGAATCAATAAAAAGCTTGATAGATATATATACTGCAACTTGCAATGTGCTTGAGTATCTTACTATTCATTCTCGAAATAGAAGTCCTCGAGTTTATGAAACTATCACAAGCTTTGAATATATGTTTTTCTTACATTTAAGCATAAAATTTTGGGACTCAATGATGTTCTCTATCAAGCTCTTCAAAAAAAAAAATCCCAAGACTTTCAGATTTGTTTTCACCACAAAAGTTGTCCTTAAAAAAATTAGAAAAGATGGTTGGGAATAATCTCTTGATACAGTAAAAAAATTTTGTTCAAGAAATAATGTTAATATACCCAACCTAAACTCTGTAAGATTTTCGTCCTCATGAGCGAGTTATACTTAAGCATCATCACAACTTCAATATTTTTAATGAAGCAATAGATTTTAAGACGATGGAGTTAAATACAAGATCTAATGAGCTATAGATAGAACGCCCCTCTCTCTCTCTCCCTCTCACACACACACACACACTTTTTCTTTGAATTCTCGAGATTCTTGATTTATTAACGGGGAGATATTTGTAAGGTTGCAGAGAAGTTCTATCCCGGTGATTTTAAAGAGCAAGTGGTTTGTTCTTTGAGGTTTGAGTTGAAACATTAAGCTCTTGTTTGATCTCAATTTTTTTCAAAATATATTTTTTTATCTATTCTTTTCAACCACGCATTTTTCAATAAAATAATATTATACGCAAACTTAAAACTTTTTTTTTATTAATCACACATTCTCCATCAATCTACTATTCCAAAATGCATTATACAAAAAAAAAAAAAAAAACAAAAAAGGGGGGGGGGCCCCCCCCCCCCCCCCCCTCTCCCCTCTTACTACTACTACTACTACTACATAGCAATAGCAGAAATATCCATGATGATCTTCTCTCTTTTCTATCTTTATAATAATATAATTATATATACATAAATCTTTAGTGGGAAGGGGACGTTTCCTCGTTTTCAGCCGGACATACACACACTTCATCAGATTAACATTTTTCTTACATCAAACACACACACACACACACACACACACACACACACAGAGCTTTCTCTCTCTGAAAAAGTTGTTTGTAGTTCATTGTAGTAGTCCTGCCTGCATCAAATGATTTGAGAACGAGGGTCAAATCAATGAAGTTCCTGTGTTTAATCAATTCGCAGGTACTTCAACCAAAACCCACACACATATATTTTTTCTTTTCTTGAATTATTCTTATTCTAATTTTTGAAAGGAAAAGAAGAGAGAAACGTGTGGATAATTGAGTGAATAAAGAAGGGGACCTTTTTCACAGCCTTTTTAGCTTCATCTCGACCTTCACTTCTTTCTTTCCTTATCTACTGATAGATATCAGTTGCAGAGTTCTTGAGTTTGAGTCTGACATATATCTCACTTTAAATCTCTCTCTCTCTCTACATATATACGTATGTATAGATTTCTTGTGAGATAATATCCCTGTTGCTATGGCCACGGAAGCTTGATGATGGTGTTTATGGTGTCACTGTAACTAAAATTCTTCCTCCTTTGCAGACGGTGACGATGGAGCACGTGATTTTCATCAAACCAGGTATCAATAATATTAACCTAACCATTCCCTTTCCTCCCCATTCAAATCTCTCTTTCCTTACCAATAAATTCAGATATCTGCTTTTAGGTTTGTTTCTTTTCATTCCACTTCCACTCTACAGAAAAATACATTGTTAACAAATATATTGAAGAATCAAGATTGTGGGTTATTTTCAATTCTTTATTTTATTTTCTAATCATGAAAATGTCAGATTTAATTATTTTATTGTTTTTGGGATTTTACAGGGATCATTTGATCACAAGATTATTACAGTTTCAGTCAATTCTCTACAGTTTTTTATCAAATGATTTGACCCATAAAAACCTGCAACTCTCATAAATCCTTAACAGGTATAGTTTGTATTTACATATTTGACCTTTAGTGACCTTTAGTGTTAGTGTGTGTGAAAAGTGTGTGTTGAATTATAGATGGCTGCGTACTTCCATGGAAATTCAGAAATCCAAGGAGGTGGTGATGGGTTACAAACCCTGATTCTGATGAATCCTGGCTACGTTGGATACTCTGACACCCAGCCGCCGCCGCAGCCGGGTGGCAACAACTTCGTGTTTCTCAACTCCAACAACTCAGGGAATTCCCTAAGCTTACCCCATGCGCCACCCTCCCAAAATCAACACTTTGTTGGCATACCCCTCCAAGCCACCACTTCCACCACCGCCACCTCATACCAAAACACTCACCCTCCATCTGTCCATTCCCAGCAGGATCTCTCAGCCCTCCACAGCTTCCTCCCTCGAGTCCAGTACAATCTGTACAACCCATCTATGGATCTCACAGAAGCGCGTGATGTTACACGCGCCCAACAAGGACTCTCTTTAACCCTCTCTTCCCAGCATCCTCCTAGGTTCGGGTCTTTTAGGCCCGAAGGTGATTCTCCATCCCAACCCCTTGTGAACACCAAGTCATCGGTTCGTGGGGACGACATTAGGGTTTCTGGGGAATCACCTTCCTCGGTTTCTGGGGTTTCCAACGGCGTAACTGGTATGCAAAGTATGCTTTTGAGTTCTAAGTATTTGAAGGCAGCACAGGAACTTCTAGAAGAAGTTGTCAAAGTCGGTAGGGAAGTAAAGAGTGCTACAGAATCAGGGAAGTCGACCTTCGGACAAGCCAAGAGTACAGTCGGAGAATCCTCAGCCGCTGCAAATACCATCGCAGAAACCAGTGGAAAACGCAGTGCTGAACTCACTACAGCAGAACAACTAGAAATTCAGATGAAGAAAGCAAAGCTTGTCAACATGCTCGATGAGGTAAGAATATTCTCTCTCCCTGCGCATTGAGGTATATTTGACGGCATTACTGACACAAATATAATTATTTTATACTTTCCTATAATTAATATAGCAATAAACAGGACATATAGTGGAGAAAATTAATTTGCCCGGGTTTATTAGGACAATGATTAATTAGTCCGTTTGTTTTTAAAGGTGGAGCAGAGGTACAGACAGTACCACCACCAGATGCGGGTGGTCATATCTATGTTCGAGCAAGCAGCAGGAATCGGTTCTGCAAAAACGTACACTGCTCTGGCTTTACAAACAATCTCAAAGCAATTCCGGTGCTTAAAAGATTCTATATTAAACCAAATTCGTTCTGCAAGCAACGCCCTAGGTGAAGAAGAGAATTTGGGAGGAAAAGTTGAGGGTTCAAGACTCAAATATGTCGATAATCAGATTCGACAACAAAAAGCTTTACAGCAATTGGGAATGATCCAGCACAGTGCTTGGAGACCCCAGAGAGGATTGCCTGAGCGTTCTGTTTCAGCTCTTCGTGCCTGGCTCTTTGAACACTTCCTGCACCCGTAACTTTTTTTAGAATTTCATACAGAATCTATCTATGATATTAGAAATTTGATAGTTTTTTCTTGATTTTTAATGATATTTTTTTCTTGCAATTGGTGTTCAGATATCCCAAGGATTCAGATAAGCTCATGCTTGCTAAACAGACAGGGCTTACTAGGAGTCAGGTACCTGATAACTCTTATACTTTTGTGTGCTTCTTGATTGTGATCTTAAGACATGACCGTGCTGAACAACTTTTTCTTCTTTAATATTGTTAGGTACCTTAGACTTCAACTTAACTAACAAGCCATTATTGTTCAGGTATCTAATTGGTTTATCAATGCTCGAGTTCGACTCTGGAAACCGATGGTCGAGGAGATGTACACAGAAGAGATGAAGGAACATGAAAAAAATGGGTCAGATGAGAAGACCGGAAAAGGTAGAAAGAACGAAGAATCAATATCAAAATCTACAGCTGCTCCACAAGAGAATAGCCCCGGAACCGAAAAACAGAACAAGAATTTTATTGCAAAACAGGACAGCCCCATTAACCAGAATATCATAACTCCATCAATGACAATTTCAACTAGTTCCGCATCTCCAACTGATGCAAGTTTCAGGAACCAGTCAGTTTTCAACTTAATTGGATCATCAGAAATCGAAAGCATTACTCAAGGAAGTAGAAAGAAAACGCGCAGCAGCATTGTTCCATCAACAAACATGGATTCAAATTCTACTGATGCAAACAATGATCAAATGACAACGGAATTCAGCAATGAGAGACAGAGCAGAGATGGATTCACATTAATGGCTACACCAACAAACTTAATTGGAGGATTCGGTTCGTTTCCAATGGGGGAAATCGGAAGGTTTGGGACAGAACAGTTCCAGGCTCCATATTCAGGAAATGGTACAGTCTCTCTCACTCTAGGCCTTCCACACTGCGAAAACCTCTCCGGTACACATCAAACTTTCCTGCCAAACCATAGCATAAGAGGAGTCGAAATTAGAGAAACAAGTGAGTTCAATGGCATGAATACTCCAACATCTGCTCACTCGACCAGCATGTTTGAAAACATCAACATTCAAAACCGCAAGAGGTACGCGGAACAATTGTTGCCAGACTTTGTAACCTGATGAGTTACTGTAACTGGTTCGTGTGGAAATATACAGACGCAGATTTTTCCATCTCGACCTGCATTATGTGTCCTAAGGGGATAGCATGCTGACAGTGTAGAGAAGGGAAGAAATTAAATTATATAGGCATATAGAGTTGAGAAGGGAGGGGCTTTTGAGTTCTTACAGACAGATTAGGTCTTTAGAACATATGATTGAAGACTGTATATTATTTTTGTTGCTGCAGATAAATAGATGATTGCTATATATTTTTGGGGTGGTATAGAAGAATAAATAAGTTATTGTATCTGTAATTATGGGGTTTATGTATAAATGTGACACAAAATTTTCTCCAACATTTTTATAGCAAAATTTATATCATATTTGGAATTACTAGTAAAAATTGAACATGCATTGCACGTAATTCTGAAATACTTTATGAGTACTGTAAAAATAATATTTGATACCAATTTGTTGGAAGGATTTGATGAGTTTCAAACGAACTAAAGAAAATAAAATTTAGAATATGAATTTAAGAAGAAAATTGTACTCTCAAAACTCAAATTCTATAATTTAAATTTGTTGTGTGGTGAAATACTACAAATGAACAACATATTTATACTACATTTAATATACAAGAATTAATTGCTAATACATGAATTTAAACACCCTCATTAAAATTTCTAGATATATGAATAGAAACAAATCAATCTATAATAACTCTAAATTTATGTAGATTAAAATTCATCAAGTCAAGATTCATTGCGTCTAGATTAATTTAAATGTTAATTAATTGAGAATTAATAACACAAAATTCATATATGAAACAAATTTTGTAGTATTTATTATATATTGGAAAACGAAAAATAACTTTTTATTAAAATAATTAAATTGTAGTAGGGTTAAAAATATATTCTTTCAAAACTCATTTTTAATCACACATTTTTTATTAAAATAATATTTTTCATCATATCAATAACTTTTTCTTACTTTTTAACTACATATTTTTTATTACTAGTAATAGTTGAACATGCATTGCACGTTATTCTGGAATAGTTTATGAGTACTGAAAAGTAATAATTTATACCAATTTGTTGGAAGAATTTGATGAGTTTCAAACGAATTAAAGAAAATAAAATTTAGAATATGAATTTAAGAAAAGAAAATTGTACTCTCAAAACTCAACTTCTATGATTCGAATTTGTTGTGTGGTGAAATACTACAAATGAACAACATATTTATACTACATTTTATACACAAGAATTAATTGCTAATACATGAATTTAAACACTCATTAAAATTTCTAGATATATGAATAGAAACAAATCAATCTATAATAACTCATGTAGATTGAAATTCTTCAAGTCAAGGTTCATTGCTTCTAGATTAATTTAAATGTTAATTAATTGAGAATTAATAACACAAAATTCATATATGAAACGAATTTTGTAGTATTTATTACATATTGAAAAACGAAAAATAAATTATTATTAAAATAATTGAATTGTAGTAGGGTTAAAATCGTCCAAAAAATGATTCTCACTTGATGTGATATTTAGCCCCTGTTTGAAACCCATTTTATTTCTCATTCTGTTTCTCATTCTTCATTTCAACCACACATTCTATCAAAACATAAACCAAAATATTCTCTTTACTTTTTAACTACACAATATTCTATCAATCACTATTCCAGAATTTTTTTATACCCAAAATGGGTGTCAAACAGGGGCTTAATATATTATAGATGGTTATACTAATCAACATCAAATTGTATCATGATCCATCGACTAACATGCCTACGAGAAGATAAAAAGACATCCGTACCATAGTTGAAAATATTTTCTTCTATACCCCTTTTGGTTAAAAAATAATGTTTTAAAAAGTGATTTTTTGAAGAATGTGTGGTTAAAAAGTATAGAAAAATTTTGGGTTTATGTACAAAATATTTTATTGTGTAAATGTTTAGTTGAAAATGAGTATGCGAATTAATGTTTTAAAAAGAAACAAACATTTGTATTCTTTCCTATGCAATTAAATACTTCATCAAAGATAATTATGAATTTTGTTCAAACTGAGTTTACTTAACTTCATGCTAGTAATCGATTGATCAAGTGCGCAACTCACTCAAGATATTCAACTCTATGTACAATAGGAACAATCAATCTAAATTATGGAGCACTGAGAGAACTTTATTTGGTTATAATAGTGATGACATTGGCGATTTATAAATGATATTTTTGTACAAGATATTTTAGGAAAAAATGATAGCATTGAATTATTGGGGGACTGAACGAGGTTATACTATACAATATAAAGTATTGATCACAACAACAAGATGAACACAAAGATAAAAATTTATTTTGATAGAGAAATTTGAGATTTTACTTAACTATAATGGAGAAAGAATTACAATAATTGTATTTCTCACAAACTTTTGTAATAATTCAGTTTGTAAAGAAAAGCCAACTATATATAGGGGACATATAAAAAACGTAACAATATTCTTAAACGTGAAAATAATATAAAAAATGCGTGAAATAAAAGAAACAATATTATCAAAAAAAAAAAAAAAACCAACCAAATTTGGGTTACAAACCTAACAATCTCCACATTGACACAAATTTCACTACAACAAACAAAGCTCTAAAATTTCTCACCTGAAAAAAAACTCGACTGCAAGGAATGAACTGAATTCTTCAACAAGAACCAAACTAACTTCTTCAACGAATCGAAAATTCTCCACCTCTTCCATGATATCCAACTAAAATAAATGAATCCAAACACTCTTTCGCCAAATTACCTCGGGTTCAACAAAAAATCATAAATGATTTAAAATTTATCAAACATGACCGAAACACACCATGAAACAGAATCAACACTAAATGCTATTGTAGAAAGCCCCTTACTAGACTCAACACCTTCAAATACACTTAAAGTATGTACAACAAAATCGGCATCCACATACTTATCTTCACTGGGTATGTTCCTAGTAATTGAATATGATGGCACCGCAATTGGTGGCAAAATAAATAAAGAGCAAAAATTCTATATGTTGAGCAATGCTTGTGCATAGTTCGTATATTATGTTAATAGAGAGGCAGAAAATGCACCGACGGCATTGGGAAAATTCAGTACTCCATTCAACCTACCCAAAATTAAGAAAATTGACACAATTGCTTCTGCAAAGGGGACAATTATAATTTGTAGCACCTGTTTTTTCGTCACACTTAAACTACAAAAAGTACCTTCTCACCACCTCAAACTAAAACAAACAAAAAAAATTACCAATTTTAAAAATTGCCAAGAACTTCTCTTTTCTACAAATAATAGTTTGTAATATTGACATTGAAAAAGGAATTTAAATAATAAAGAAAATAAAGTTGTTTCTACTAAAATCAAATTAAGCTAATAACTTCAATTGTCTCAAGCCTTTTGTATCCAACTTGACCATAGTAAATTCAACGGGGTTGAGCAGACATTATGCTAGAAAAACAATTCATCACGCACGAGACTACTTAAGTCTTAACACGAGCCAAACTCAAATAAGTTTCATATATTTCAAGAAATTTAAGTTATCTTTTCTGAAAATACTAACTAATGTTAATGATTCGAGGATTATTTTAAATCAATCAAATCCTATGTATTGATCTTTTGACATATATGAAGACTTGAATTTACTCAAAACTCTAAAAACATCAAATTCGAAGTGAACTTATTGCTACAATATGTTCAATTTTCTAGGTGCACGTGTGAGAGAAATTGTATTTTTTCTTTTGTATATTGAGATGAGATTTGGATTGAAAAAAGAAAATGAGTTTGACGTGCCACAAATTGAACCGTAAACTGGGCCATTGACTAGGCTTTTTGACTTTTTGAAGGACAGTTTTTATTGAGTCAATTTCATTTGGAGTCCCTAATCTTTAGGACTTGTGACATTTAGGTCTCCGATCTCCCGTTTGTAGTACAC